>CM075850.1:5247403-5382585 GCA_037975125.1 Latrodectus hesperus
ATGTTGTAGACTTTTTTTTCATTCGTAGTTTTATTTTAAATGAAAAAAAAAACGTATTTTTACTTACTGCTACAATGTAAACTATCATGGATCTTCTAGTTGAGGATAACATTTTTTTTACAATAAACAGTTCTATGAAAAGTCTACATTTTTACAGACGTAACATGGAAAAACACGTAGTATGATAACTATTTTTGTATCCGTTTTTTTTTTGCACAGAAATGAATTGAAAACTTTTACAATTTCTTTTTTTTTGTCAGTCTTGTCTGGTATCGAATTTCAATCTACAAATACTATTCAATCAAAGTATTGGTTAAGATGTCAGATTGTTAAAGAATACTTCTTTTTATTTAAAAACATTCACAAGATCTTGCTTTAATTGAAAACTTCAGCTAATATTTGGTTTTGTCTTAAAAATATTTTCATGCAAACGAAGCCTAAGAATTAAACGCAAAATAATTTAGAATATTTAACTTTATTAGTTAAACGAGTATCGCTAAGGAAATTTAATTAACTAAATTTTCAATTTTTACCAGTAAAATTAAATTTTTATTAGAATGGTATAACAAGCATATATTTGAATATGTCCATGTATTAAATAATGAAATGTATAATCCTTTATTTGTCTTTTTAAAAATTTAATCATAAAGTTTTCATAAAGAATATTTTAAATAACAAGTTTATCACCATTAAAATGGCATTGTGTTTCACAATCATGAAGAATTCATATAGTTGTTACCTTTGTTCGAAGACTTTCTCTGAGGGATCTAAACACTACGACGTCAAGAACTTTATCGAATAAGCTCATCCAACTCCTATTTCATCTTGTTTGGACTTATCCAGGCAGGATCTTTATTGACACCTTTGCTCCATTACATTCTCTGAGGGATCTAAGCACTACGACGTCAAGAACTCCATCGAATAAGCTTCTCCAACTCCTATTTCATCTTGTTTGGACTTATCCAGGCAGGATCTTTACTGGCACCTTTGTTCCATTACATTCTCTGAGGGATCTAAGCACTACGACGTCAAGAGCTCTATCAAATAAGCTTCTCCAACTCCTATTTCATCTTGTTTGGACTTATCCAGGCAGGATATTTATTGGCACCTTTGCTCCATTACATTCTCTGAGGGATCTAAGCACTACGACGTCAAGAACTCTATCGAATAAGCTTCTCCAACTCCTATTTCATCTTGTTTGGACTTATCCAGGCAGGATATTTATTGGCACCTTTGTTCCATTACATTCTCTGAGGGATCTAAGCACTACGACGTCAAGAACTCTATCGAATAAGCTTCTCCAACTTCTATTTCATCTTGTTTGGACTTATCCAGGCAGGATCTTTATTGGCACCTTTGTTCCATTACATTCTCTGAGGGATCTAAGCACTACGACGTCAAGAACTCTATCGAATAAGCTTCTCCAACTCCTATTTCATCTTGTTTGGACTTATCCAGGTAGGATCTTTATTGACACCTTTGTTTCTTTACATTCTCTGAGGGATCTAAGCACTACGACGTCAAGAACTCTATCGAATTAGCTTCTCCAACTCCTATATTATTTTGTTTGGACTTATCCAGGTAGGATCTTTATTGGCACCTTTCTTCCGCTGCTTTCTCTGAGGTATCCAAAAACTACGACGTCAAGAACTCCATCAAATAAGCTTCTCCAGCTAATATTTCATCTTGTTTAGGCTTATCCAGGTATGATCTTTATGATAATTCATTGGATGTTTTTGGCTTTTTTAGTGTGAACAAATTCATGGACTTGATACAGCTCCGCCAATCTCAAGGATTTGCATCATCAGAATTCACATTATGAAATGATATTGTGTAGAGAAAACTCGTATTATTAGTCGAAAGATCAATGTTTTCTAATTATTTCGTATTATATTATGTAATTAATATATCTCTTATTCTTAAACCTATCATTGCGAAACGCATTGAATTATTTATTTAAATTTACTTTATAAATTTACATTTTATTATTAAGTTTTAGTTTCTTTTTATCTCACTATTAAATTTTAGTAACATCTTATTACTAAATTTTAATTTTAAATTTAATGAAAAATGTAATCTTATTATTAAACTTTTGTTTGTAATTTTGATGATATTCTTAAGATATGCTATCTTGGAAACAACATTGTGCAGTAACGAAATGTTAATAAATTGTTTTCAGATTTAAGATTAATTTTAAATATATATACTTCTTATCCCAATTCTAAAGCTCAAATCATTTCCACTGTTTTTTTTTCAATAAAATCGTTACCTATGTGATTCCTTGTTATGATGTTTAAATTTTAATCAAAATTCATTTTGAAATAAAATATATTTTCTAGAATTCAGGTAACATTTATAATAAATATAATTTCCAAATTGGTAATCTAATATTTATTTCTCAAAAGAGTGACAATATTTTTGACGAACAAGCGTTTCAAAGTAAAGAGTAAATTTTTAGTGTCTGATACCGTCAATTATATAAAAAAGTAGATTATAATTATTCAAAATTAGTACTGAATTTTTTATGTCTTTAAATGTGCTATTCATATTTTATACCTTAATTTTTTTATTTGAAACTATATTTAAAATGAATCTAAGGAATTTTTGTAGAAAATAACTATTTAAATTTAACCGTTTCATTTGGATTAATTTCAAACTTTTACTTATTTATATTAATCACACTCGTTGGTCATGTTTTAAATACTTTTACCTCCCTTAGCTGATAGGTTAAAAGCATCAGACATAAGATACATTAGAGCGTTCACAGATAATTTACTTTCTGAGAGCCCTTACGAAGTTAAGAAATCATATTTATGTGAATTTGTGCAATGATTCTGGTAGGTATTGCCCTAAAATCTGGGTTAAAATTAGGAATGTTTACTGGAGAGCAGCAAACTTATTCCAGTCTTCCTTAAATTATTCTGCGTATATATACTGAAGATTTTAGTAATCATCAATTGTGTTACGCCAACACAACTTTAATGCACAAATCACTATGATTGGTGTTTCTGAAAACCATAAATTTATAATTTCAAGATAATGTATTTACAGAATAAAATTATTTACTGGAAACAAATTTTATATTGAAAAACATGCAAATTTATTGCAATCATATACATTAAGCCTCTATTATTTTTTAAACGAAATAAAATAAATGACATTTCACTTTTTAGCTACATTTTGGAAATTTGATAAATTTAAGATAAAATATCTGGGAGATGTGCTTTTAAAATTTATAATATGGAAAAAGGTTTTAAAATAAATAAATTTCATCATCATTCTTAGTTACCTTTTGAGAATTTGATACTTTTGATATAATACATCTGGGAGTTATTGTTTTAAAAATTTTGGTCTGAATAACTAGTTAAAGTACATAAAATGTTATCCCGAATGGTAGTTGCTTCTTTGAATTTGATAGTTTCAAAATAAAATATATGATACATTCTTTTGAAATTGTTTCTATGTGAAGTTTTGAAATAATTAAATAACATCTTATTTCTTTGTTATTTTTTTAGAGATTTAATAGTTTTTGTGTAGTATAACTAGGAGATATGCTTTCGAAAATTTTGTATGGACAATTTTTTAAAATAAACAAATTAAATGGCATCCTGAGATGATTACCTACATTTTTATGAATTTTCTAGTTTTAATATAAAACATCTAAAATATATAATTTCAAAATTTTCTAAATAAACAATTGTGTAAGGTAAAGGATTTAAATGACATCCTATTTCTTAATCACTTTTAGTAATTTTAATGATTTTTTAAAACAATTGAGAGATATGGTTCTAAAACTCTCATTTTGAAGTATTCTTTAGAATAAATAAATTAAATACTTGATATTTAATCATTTTATGTGAATTTGATAATTTTAATGTAAATGAAATGGGATAAATTTTTTTAATTCTGAGCACGAAGAGCTTTTTTAAATAAATAAATTGGCAGCATATTTCTTAACTTTTTTTGGATTTTGAGAGATTTAAATAAAATAATTGAGTTATGATTTTGAAATTTTAAAATAAATAAAATGAAATAAGTATTTTCGATTCCCAAGAGAAATTTTTAAATATTTTTTTATTTAACTGTAACATTTCTTTAAAAGTTTGAAAAATATAGGTAAAGAATCTGGAGGGATAAATTGTTCTTACGTTTGAATTATTTAATGATTAAATGAAGTACTCTGTATAAGATGTAATTCAGGAATAGAAGTAAAATTACATTAATGAAATCAAAGAGCTTCAGTTTTCAGTTTTTTCTTACTTAAAGGATAGGGTTGAGAATAATATCACACCTTGTCATCAAAATCAAATTATCTGAATAAGAGGACTATCCTCGTGAAACAGAAAAGCAACTTGTAGGTTTGCGTGTAAACAGAGCTTCCTATTATATATCAGCTCCCATGTAAATTATAAATTATAGAAGAGAATAAAATTCGAAAAAAAACACTCAGCAAATTCAGTTGCTTTTATTAAAAGCAATTAGGAACATAACAATAATGTAAGAAATACAAAATTTAAAAGATAGTAAAAAAATTCCCGTTTTCTGAATATTTAATGAACAGAATTTCAGTTGCAATATATGCATTCTTAGAATTTAATCTCTCTCTATGTATATATAAATAAAAAATATATATATATATATATATATATATATATATATATATATATATATATATATATATATATATATATATATATATATATATATATATATATATATATATATATATATATATATATATATATATATATATATATATATATATATATATATATATGAGGTTGCGCGTATGTTACTTAAAACAAGTTAGTTAATTCTTAACAGCATATTTTTATTAACATAAGGAAATAACAATAAAAACATTCAAACATCACAGATGTTGCGAACAAGTACAATGCTGCTCCTTCAAATTCTTGGAGCTTTAACATTCAAAATGATGCCACTGCTGGCTTATAAACTTTAAGTATTTAGTAGTGCTGACATATGTATTGTTGTTAAAAGTATTTGCAACATTTAGGTTAGAGCATTAATAATTGAAATATGTGTATTAATAGAATAAAATATGTCTGCATTTTGAATGAGTTAGATTATAAAAAAATTAGAAATATTAATCAAAATCATGACTAGTTTAACAAGATGTAGTTGTGAAATAGTGTAAAATGTCATTAAAATCTAGAACACAAAATAATGATAAATATTTTTTAAAATATAATACAAATATTTTTAATAATATAAATCACTTATAATACAACATTATGATAGATTCGAGAACGTAAGCAAAAACTCAAAATTCCCATTTCTCAATAATGCAAAGAATAGTTTCACTTTAAACTTGACTTGTGTGAAGATTAACAAGTTGTTCATAAAGAAGGTTATCTGCATCTCTAAAGTATCTCATTTGCATTTAAATTGGAATATTTTTTCATAGAAGAGAATAACATCCTCTAGAAAGTGAAATGAATATTCAAGAAATTATTCGAGCACATTCTTAAGCCAGTCAACTAAACTATTTAACCTTGTGTCTATGAGCAATTTTATTATATCAATATCTTTTCATGGAATATTAGAATGACATTTTGCATTTATTTTTCTATAATAAAAACCCTTTATCAGAAAGTAAAGGGATATAAGCCTTTTTACATTCTTCTAAATGAAATTTTTTTAATTTAAAATGATAGTTATTCATTGTTTTTATAAAGGCAATTACCAGTTTTAATAAAAGACAGCAATTCTGTCTGTGAAAATAACCTAATTAAAATTGATTATAAATATTACACATATAAAATAAATTCTGTTTGGTGTAAAATAGTTTTTTATCATTTATAATTTATCTATGACAAAAATTCAAATAAAAAATCTCCTATATTTAAAAAAAATTAAAAAAATTTATTGTTGCTTTAAATAGCATGTAATTTTATAATTGATTTTTCGATCACTTAAAAGAAATAAGTTAAATAAATGTATTAATGTACTGAAAGAAATTCTCACGAGGACACATATTAGAATTGCGACATATCCTAAACTCAACTTGACATTTTGACACCTTGACTTTGTAATACGAAGTATAAAAATTAAATGAAATAAAAAATTATAAAAATTGAGGACAGCATAAAATGTGTGGTTTTAGTTTTTATCTAAGATAAATATATAAAAATTTTATCTTAAGAATCTCCCTTAAAAGAGTAATAATAGTTTCTTCGCGAATGTAAAAAGAAAAACAATTTACCAATACTTTATGGATAAAATATATTAAACTTTCTGCCAATATTGTCTTTTACTGCACTGCTGGACAATTGCTAAGGACGGATCACAAATTGTAATGTAGCATAACATTAAGCGAGACACATGAGGCCTAGTAGGATAAAATATAGTTGCCACACTGTTCAGACATTAGAATAAAGAATATTTATTGTTCTGGAAAGTACAAAAGCTGTGAAACATCTGAAAGAAAAAAAAATAATCATTTGATGCTGCATACGGAAAAATGGAACAATGTATCTAAAAGTCAGCAGACACCTTGAAGAAAGGTATCATTACGGGATATGTCCACCGTGGAGTGTGATGCAACATACCAAACGTCGTATCATACTTTGCACAACATTATACAGCAGCTGTTGAGGCAATTTATCCCATTTTTCGGGGAGTGCATGGTTGAGGGTGTTTTTGTTTGTCGGAGGATAGTTTCGACCAGCAGTTTGCCTCCCCAAAGCATCCCACACATTTTCAATGGGGTTTAGATCTAGAGAACGTGATGGCCATACGAATCAGCGTTGAATACCTTCGCTGTCTAGACAATCCTGAACAGCGAGTGTTCGATGATATGTTGCGTTGTCGTCCATAAAAACAAATTTATCACCGACAGCACCACGGAAGAGACGAACATGAGGAAGTAGAACTTCATTAATGAATCGTTGGCCCGTCATAATCCCATTCGCAACCACATGTAGGCGTGCGGCCATTGATCTTGATGCACCATGACAATGCATGCGGGATATCGGTCCCTATCTAGAATATTTTCTGGACGATAAGCAATACCACTCTCGTGCCAGATCAGTTGGCGTCTACAATCCGATGACAGACTGAACCTACTCTCATCTGAGAATAGTACGCATGACCAGTCCTGTTCAGTCCAATTGCGATGCTCAGGACCCCATTGCAAACGGGCAGTATGGTGCTGTCTGGTCAATGGGACACACACAACAGCTTTGCGGGCGTATAGTCCTCCTCCCCTCAAACGTCTAGCAACAGTTTTTCGGGAAATCTGCTTTCCTGAGGCAGCAAGAAACTGATTTGCCATCTGCTGAGCTGTGATGCGCCTGTTCCTTTTTGCTGATAGGACGATATATCTGTCTTCTGCAGGCGTCGTACTTCTAACACGACCTCCCCCGTGCCACCTACTACACATTCCAGTAGTTTTAAATGATTTCCACAGCCGTGAAACAACGCTGTGAGCGATGTCGAACTCCCTGGCAACATCTGTTATTTTTCGCCCTTCTTAGATCTTTCCAATAATTCGGCCACACATAAAATCATCTAAGTGATGTCGGGAAGACATGCCAAAAATTTCAAGTTCGTCTATTAAATCTTTCCTGTAAAACTTTGACTTGAAACAATAGCTGTCCACACGCGTCAAAACTTTTAAAGCTCTTATGAACGCTATCACGTGTTGAACAGACGTGGAAAAAAACTTGCATACACATAATTCTTACTATATCAAGCACTTATTCTAATTTTCCAGATTTTTTTTCCTTTCATTTGGTGGTCGCTATTGATGATAATGTTAGCTGTCCTTAGCTATTGTCCAGCAGTGTATTTGTATGTGAAAACTGTATAGTTATTGTTTAAAAACTCTGATGCCTTTAGACCTTGACCATTCTATATATGTGATTAACTATATAGGGAGGTCAAGGTTTACTATATAGAAAGGTCTTTAGGATAAGTGACAGATTAATTGTGTATGATACACAATTAAATTAAGGAGACTCAATACCAGAATTCTTTACATGATAATTATATATGAAAAGATAATTTAATAATATGATACATTACTAATTTATGATAAAACCAGCGTGTCAAGGTTTCTAATGGGAAAATGTGTACCTTTCTATCGAGGAAAAAAATTGAGATTTATAAAAACAACGCTATTATTATTAACAATATTTATTTCTTTAGTTTTGTTAAAAATACTGTTTTGAACCACAAAAAGAGATCTCAGAGATAAAAAATTTTTAGCTTCCGAATTCTTCAGAATCCCTATAGCTCTCAAACTATTAAATATTAAAGTTAAGACTTCTTTTATCCTTATTCCCATACATTTTTGATAGCTGACGTATTAGAAAAATCAAAAACCCATTTGCGGCAGTGTGTAAAAATGGTCATTCATGATTCATTCAAAAGTAAAAAAATAGTAAATCTGATTAATTTAAAAAATTTTTTTATTTTTGTAACATTAAAAGAAGAGGTGATTTAATTTTGCACATACAAGGCGATTAATATAAAAGATCTCTGGTCGTCAAAGTCGCTAGATATCACGCGAAATATTTTTTGTGAAGTTATCTCAAGGATGGTTTTCAAGTGAAATTCTACAAACCTTAATAAATTAAAACAAAGTTAAAAAGATTTCGTTATCAATTTCTTTAATTTCGTTCAATTTAAGAAATTTTATCTATAAAACTAACAGTGTTACGAAGCATTCTAAAAGTTTGGTTCTAAGCGTTCATGATTGCATTCAAAATTAAAGTTCAAAACTTTCAACTTTTGATGTAAGGAATGATAATACAAAAAATTTGAATGTAATTATGTTTTCGGAAAAGCAAACTGACTTAGGATTAAGTAGCGTTGCGCTTTCTGCTTTTTCCCTCACATATGAATTTCAACAGTGTTAGAAATTGTTTTCCATACTTAAAGACTTTAACATGGTTGAAACCATTATACTTTATGTTTAAATAGTTATCATATGCCCCAGATAAAAGGTTCTTAAAAAATCAAAAAGTACTTTTTTAAATTGATCACCCTGTACATTCTTTCCACCTATTGGTAATTTAGTGTTCTTGAACATTTTAAAAGCATTAAAAGAAACACATTTCTTGGTTCTTGAAGCTAGCAGAGTTTTGGAGTTGAGTACGTCAAACCATAAGCAACTTCACTGTGAGTTCAAATCAAAGGTTCGATGTAGAAACGGGTACTAATTGGTTTGGAAAAAAATTTGGCCATAAATATTGGATATAAAATTTAATTTTTGGCAATCCAGAAATTTTCGGTGCTTTAACTAACGTAATTTAAGGGTTGTTATATTGTTATACACATTTTGTCACCTATTTTGGCGTCAACAAATCGCCAAATAATCAAGGAGTACACGTAAATAAAGTTTTACTCAAATTAGTGTTAATTACGCTTTAACTTAATTAATAAATTGTAATTAAAATTTTGAAAGGAAATATAATCGAAAATCCTTTAACTGCAACCATGCTCAATTCAACCCAAGGAAAAAATCTGTGGTCACGTAGAGCAAGGATTGCATCGAAACATACACATGGGATGCTGAATAAAATATTTTAAGCTAGAATTAGTTTTTAACTAGAATATCTTCACGAGGTATTTATATAAATATGTTACTACTTTAAAAAATAGTCTTATTAAAAGCGACGTTCTTCTGTCCTCGGTTGATAAGTTTTTTAAAGGAAGCATTTTAGCTTAAATCACATAACTTATTTGTTAAGATTTTGTATAGTGTTATATCTATAATATGCAATTTTTTTACTTTTCTATTTTCAATTGCCATCAATGCTTTTATGACCTGAAGAACTTTTACAATTTTATAAAAGCATTAGAACTCTATCTTATCGTACTTTTTATAATTTCTGTTAATTACATTTAAAAGTGTGTATTTTCAGTAAAAATGCTGCAATTGCGTTTAATTAAACTAAAAGTTTAAAATAGCAAATATGTTTTTATAATAATTGCGCTTTCATTCTATATGGCATTTACAATTGATGCTTGCACTTATCCCAAACATTTTTGGGGAAGAGTTCTCTTTGTCCCTTGATATCAGAGAGCAAAGATTACTATAAATCATTTTTACCCTCGTTGTCCTCGGGAAGGCTTTTTGGCTATTAATCTTTTTCATAGCAAAATGAGGGAAAGGAAAAAAATCCATTAATCGTGCTTTCTCCCATGAGATGGATGTTTATGCTTATTACCATAGAATCGAAAGTTTTCTTTTGTAAATACTTTTCAAGAAGTTATAATTGAGAGTTATATATAAGGAAGACAAAATGTTTTAATATGTATAAAAATATGAATACTCTTTTACAGATTATATTTCATGACCAGAATTCATGCATATTTAATGAATGTTTAACATTACTGCGTAGCATAATTCAAGAAAATGACATACTGGCTCTTGTGTTACGTTTAAAAGACTAGCATTATATTCCTAACTTTAATTTTAATGTGCAGATTATGAAGTACAAAACGGATTAAGCTTTAAAAGCAAACACACACAACAAGTTTCTCATCTATTGTCTGTATTTCTATTTGAATTAGTAGGATACATCCCCCCAATCGGCGACTTCGCCACTCTGGGAATTTTTTTATTGACAAGCTGAGAACATGTTTTTCTATCGGGAAATTTCTCAAAGAGTGTCCAATTGAAGTACTGAACAAAAAATTCAAGAGCTGTTGGCACTTAAAAAACCATATATAAGACTCAAAACTAACGTAAAATACGAGAAAAATAAACCTAGCAACAAAAAAAAAAATCCTCAAAGCAACAAGATTTTAAATTGGCAGCATTATAATCAATACAAAGGCCACTAGATTTGGCGATAAATCTCTTGGGGGGATATATCACACTTTTACCTTTTATTTATATTTTTTTTACATAAGTACTAAACATTTGACTACTGTCTCATTAGTTTTGATCTTTCATACCAGTAGTTTAAAGCAGTAGATTATATGATAATAGTGCAATACATTCTATATGATTCTTTTCCATGGACTTGTCCGGAGTTACAGAGAATGCTGACAGCAGAATCTTTGAGTCGAATTTTAAAAGCATAGACATTCAGAAAATTGAATCCAATCAGAAGACGAAATATCTGGATAAAATGACTTTGAACTAGTGAGACCAGCCAGGCCTATTGTTTCATTTGATAAGTAAGATGCAAACCTCCTCATAAATTCTAATTTAATAAGATACAGTTTTTATATTATTTACAAAATTATTTATAAACTTAAGGAATAACGTGATAGGTCTCCTTGTGACGCACTCTGGTTAACACCAAATCCTCCACAGCTTTGTGTCCAGTTTCTTTGTTTTCAATATTTTTGTGTAATCAGTAACCAAAGAGTCGGGTAAATACCTTCTTTAATTTGTGTTTCTTAGCAATTTCTCATTCAGATTTTGACATCAATTGAGCTTTTAAAAACTATTTATATTAATTCTTTTATCTAGTTAATTAAACAATTTTGGAGTTATAAATATTACAAAAATGAATGAGATATAACTTAAAGCTTTAAAGTCAAAATACAAAGATGTGAAATTAGGTATTATACTGACAATTTGTAGAAATTTTAAGGCACAAATGTCGTGTAACCCAGAACTCCAAACTCTGAATTTTTTTGGCGCTGAAGAGATGCTGCTAAGACGACGTATTGTGACCTGCGCGATGACGTAAATACTCGAATTGCCAAAAAAAGAATTTTCTGCATAATTTTTATAGATCTCCATATCTATGACGTAATAAAATTCAAGTTGCCAGATTCATCAGAAATTCCAACAAAAAATCACCAAACTCAGAATTTGGCATCCTGGATTATACAGCATCTGTACCAGTTTTATTCTGCTTTATGTAACATATCTTACGTTTAGTTCACTTTATGTAATTAATTTTACATTAAAGTACATACACAACATAAATTTTTAATACATGATATTTTTGAAACATATATCAATTGCATCAATTGAGTCAATATTTTTATATCCTCGAATGCAAAAAGAATTTAGCATTGTTCATAACTCTTCCATCTATGTTACTTAATAATAATTTATTTACAAGAATAAAATGTTACTAATTCAAAATTTATAATTGCGTTTAAGATCATCAATTAATTTAATTAACTAAATAAATATGATGATTATAGTTAAATTTACCTCTTTCGGAGTGATTTTGCATTCCATATACTTATTCAAAATTGACAATTCTATGAAATTCTAGAACAATATTTACGATAAAATAACGAAATTCAATACATAATGTAAAATAACGAAATTAAGAAAAAATTTGATTAAAATTTATGAAATAAAAATAATGAAATGAGATTCATTTTATTTATGAATCTCATAATTATTATAAAAGTCAAATGTTATGAAACAATACCAACATAAAAATTAATCAAGCAGTTTTTGTTCAACATAGTTATAAAATTAGTAAGAATGTAAAAACATATGCCCATGAGCAACATTTATAATAAATATGTATATTCTATAACTAATGCTTCAATTTTTATAGTATATTAATTTTTAATAAATTGTATTTTTCGAAATATACATTATATACATCGTATAAAATAATTAATTCCTGCTGAAATTTAGTAGAAAACGCTTTTGATCCGGCTAAATAATTACTTTATTTCCAGTAAAAAATGATTTAATGAGTTAAAAAAAAAAACAAGGGCTTAAGTTAAGATTTATGCTTAAATACATAGATTGATGCTTTTATATACCTGCTAATCACGTATTGCATAACGATTATTGATTATATGGAAAAGAAAATTGCGATAAAAGACATTTAACATAATCGAAAAATAACAACATTCAAGTTTAAAGCAATCATCATAGATTACTTAAAGTAGAATAACTGTCTAATTATTTAATTAAAAAATTTAACTATGAACATTAAATTATTTAAACTTACCATGAAAACTTTAAGATTGTACACTTATTGCTGTTAATTAGTTCATAAAATACATTACGGCTTGCTCACAAGAGACTTTTTCACCTTCAATATTCATTTTTTGAATTTATGTTCTCTTCATCTTGTTAAGATTTAATCACCTTGAAAAAGTAACTTGTGCTGTCATGAAGGTTTGAAATATGACGTAACGTAATCCAATATTCAAACTTAATGACTTAAGATAGGTCATCTCGTTTAAATGATGGTTTTCATTAATTTCTAGAATTCCAATCTTTCAAAAACATAATTTACTATGCCTATTTGTGTATATAAAATAAAATATTATAAAACTAAATTCATTATAATCATAAAATTCATATGTAAAGCTTTAAATTTATAATTCCTTTCTAAATTTTAAACCAATTTATTTAAATTGCATGCCGCAGAAATTAGAAGCATTGCATGGTTTCTTATGAAATTGTTTAAGATGAAGATTAAATTAAATTTTCTGAACATACAATTGCATTTTTTCTTAAAAATGATTATTAAACATTACATAATGACTTAGAAAAGATTACTCTAAAGCGAAAAGCTTAAAAAAATTTAGATTTTATGGAATATCATTTTATGATATTTATTACCTAACAGTTTTGCTTAAAGAAAACAATCTAGACATTTTATTACGAAAATATTTCATAAATGTTTGAATGTCTTATAATATTTTACTAGGCGATTCAGTAAACAGTTGAAAATTTTTTAACGTTTTCAAAGTGTTCCTTTGATTAATCAAATTTGCTTGCATGTCAAAATTGTATATTCTGAAAGGAATAATTACAAGAGTACTTAGAATAAAGAGAAATATTTGGAATTCCAATAATTAAAATTTTTCAATAAGATATTTCATTAATTAGTAGCTAAGATAATTTATGATAATAAAATACTTTAAAATTGCTCGAGGGTTTTTTTAATTGTTTTAATAAGGGGAAATTATTGGTGCCCAATTAAATTTCGATAGACATATAGTCATATTATTAGTACTTGTGCATTTGAAAATAAATGTAATAAAAATTTTACAATAAGTTATTAGTCTATGCAATACTGTTAATATAACTTACATAAGTGATTTAATTAATCAAAATTTGTCGGAATTAAATTTTTAGCAAACAAATGCTTTTGTATGAGCTAATTATTCATTGTTGTATAGACATACTACAAAATATGGCCACAAATACTTACAAAATAATCAAATAAGAAAATGTTTTTTTCTAGATAATAATTTTTCCTAATTTCAACAAACTTTACAAAATATGCTCATCTTGACTTACTTTCCAATGTTATTTCTACTTTGCGAAAATTTAATTTCATTTGTTCGAAAATATTTTTTGTTGTAGAGGTTACTGAAAATTATATTGATAATTTTTGTAAAGAAAATTTTAATTATATATATTTTAAATATTTGTAAAGGAAATTTTAATTTTAATTATATATATATTTTAAATATTTGTAAAGGAAAATTTTTAAATTTTCTTTGGCTAGTAGAAATATTTCACTTATTATGAAAAAAAAAAGAATAATCAATTTCATTATTTTCACTGCCTTCATATCTTTAAATCTCATTACAAAAATTTTATTAATTTTATTTGAATAGAGTAACTAATTTGTAATTGGTATGTTATTGATATTCCAACAAATTACTTATGGAAAAGCGTGAAAGAGCGTTTGATTCATCAACCGATTTGATATTTATTTTTGCGATCAGATGTTTATCTCAGAATTTCCTAAATCCATTGTGGAACTATATTTGTAATGATCTATGGTGTAAATTAGTTGATGTTTAACTTTTTCAGAAGGCATTTTCTTTAAATAAATAACATTTATTGCAAATAACACAACTTACATAGAAACAAAGAAATTTAGGAGAAACAGCGCGTCCTTTTAGCATGAGATTTAGAGAGCAAGTGTTCTGTGTTCGGCTCAGATATCATTGAGAGAATGTATAAACCGCGCCTACAAAGTGTACTGATTGGTTGGATACATTTCATGAAGTAATATCATTGGCGCAGAAATTTGATAGACAAGTTTTTAGTTTCACTTCGCAATTTTTAGTTTTACTTCGCGAATTCAAGTGTTTTGTATAAGATCAAGAGTTTCTCAGAAAAGATGTGATGAGTCACCACAATTTCTTAAAGAAGTCGTGATGAGTCACCACAGATCATTCATCATTCCTAATGTATCAAGTTTTAGTTAACTTCTTATTGCTCTGAAGTTACTGATTTATAAAAGTACTGGTATTTGGAATTGAGATTTCTAATGTAAGTGAAATTCATTGAAACTACACGCAAAGTATCTGACGATGTTAAGACTTCGACCAAAAATGCAATCTAGTCTAGTTTATTCATAGTTTTTATTAGTAACAACTGCTGCGGAAATTCTTGTGATAGTTGTGTTTAGAAGGCAATTTCTACTTTTCAATTTGTTTTTTTCTGTTGCCAATGCTTCTTTACGCAAATTAAGTTTTTACTTAATTCTTGATAAAAGCGCATATACCATAATTATGGATGAACATCTAATGTAAAATTTGATTTTATTTTACATTAAAAACTTAGTAAATATTTTATTTCAATTTATCAGAAGGCACACAAATTATTTATGATAGCAAATTACACAAATACAGCAATGGTGTAAAACATGAAATGGTGTAAAAAGAAAATATATAAATGGTTAAAAAAGAAAAGAAAGAAAATGCAGATGATTAAATACTTTATCAAAAAGGATTTTCTCTAGTATAAGAAGTAGTAATGCAACACAAGTTTTTCCATGCTTTTTTCAATCCGTATTATTAATAATGCAGAAGAAAAGCATTAACCTTCTAAAATGTTCTTGAAATGTTTGCAATCCATAAAAATTTAATAAGATATTTAGTTCCACTAAGTGCCTTGTCACGAAACACTCTAATTATATTTGTTCTATATAGTACTCTGTTTCAGATGAAACACACACAAATGATGAAAGAGCTGTGGAGAAAAAAGAATTATACTTTCAGAGATAGTTCTCAAGAATCGAGTGATTTCTGGAAAAAAAATTAGTACTTTAACAATCATTTTTATAAATTCTTCTTGTAGAATGTCTTTTATAAAAAGACAAAAAATCTATTCAGTTTAATGTATAAAATTTTTTTGCTTCTTATGCTTTTTTTCGTTCTTACATGAAGGTATAGTTTTTATTAATGATTATATTTAAAACTTAATTTTTTCATATTCATATTATAAAGAAAGTTTTGTATCTAAACAACAAAATCTAATAACATATCATGTGCTTATAAAATTTAAATCATTTAATTTTCGTGTGCAAGATTTAATTATTTGAATACTCTGCAAAATTCATTCAATCATTACATTTTCTAAATGATGATTTATTCTATGAGAATACAAAAATACTATCGCTCTGTTTTAATAATATAGTTATGACGGGCACAGTCCTTGGATCATTGGCAACAAAAAGTAAATTGTTATCATTTTTAACTGCCCTCTAAACAAATTACTTAAAAACACTACACTATACCATTAATTATAATCCAATTTGAATAGGAAACGCTTAAAATATTTACCATATTCGTGTTGGTTAAGAAGTAATATGGTGATGAACTGATGATTATAATTATATCAATTTGAATATGAATAAATATTAATTCATTTTCCTATCAAATTTTAAACAAATAATATACTTTAAATCAACTTAGTTTAAAAGTCAGAATGGATAATAAAAGCTCTTTACTACTTTTAAATATACACTCTGGATATTGTGTGATTTAACAAAGAAAGTTGCTAACAGAAAAATAAATGCTCATAATGTACATTAAAATTTAAATAATGATTTTTGATAACAAAATAAATTTTCATGAAAAAAATTGAGTTATTAAAATAATATATAAATGGATACAAAACTATTGCATATTGTATGATTAATATAATATAAAAACAGATATTATTATTCTGTTTAAATCGTACTATGTGATGGAAGAAATGAATCCGAACAAATTATTGAAAGATTTTATTTTCAAATTGATTAATTTTAAATAGAGAGTAACACATTATTTAAAAAATTTTATGATAACTATTTTCTGTAAAATTCTTTTAAGTACATAAATTTATTAATTTATAGAGTAAGAGATGCTTACTGGAAAGTGTAAAAAATATATGTGGTAACTTGCAGTTAATTTAATTTTATTTTAATGTGAATTATTTAAATGTTTATTAAAGTAAAGTAAAAAAATTAAAATATGGTTATCGTGTTTTAAAACTGTATCAATTTTAATGATATTTAAATTTATATTGCGTTACAAAAAAGGGAAATATAATTGTAGGTTTATTTCGAAAATTGTAACTTTTAATATAAATTTAAATAGGAAGATAAAAAAGTAAATAGGAAGTGTTTTATGAATTTTAGGACTTAATAAAACTGAGAATTAAATAAAAATTTACCAGTAAAATATTGATTGCAATGTGCAAAAATAAAAGTTATAAATGTAATGCCCGCGAAACTTTTAAAATGCCATTAGTAAACGAATTTAAATTTCTCTTTTATATTGAGATGAATATAAAAAGTAAAATTTATAACTAGAATGGAGAAAATGAGTTTATTTAGAAAAAACTATATGAGCAATATAATCAATAAAATTCTACAAATACCATAACAAAATAGAACTTTGAAAACGAGATAGAAATTTTATATATCTATCGGTGCTTATTAGAATTTAGTTATAAAAATTATTGAAAACAATATTTTACTATGCAAAAAAAGTGAATCTTATAAAGGAAATAAACTTTTTGCTCATATCAAAATTTCAAAATATTTGAATTTAACACTAAATTGAATATTTATTTTAGAAATTTCTGTTTAGATAGTTGATTAAGTTTCAATGGTGAAAAATGCAATCACATTTGATTGATTACCGATGTCGTATTATCACCAAGGTTACTCAATAGAGCGGCAAAGATGCCGTTTTCTGAGTGTTGCTTTTTTTGCGGATTTTCTCCTATATTTTGGTAACTTGTTTTTTATTAACTCATAAATAAGGAGACTTATAAGAATTACGCAGACAATTCTATTTTGACAGTCCTAATATCTACGTCATCGCGCACTACACAATACGTCCTCTTAGCAACATTTCTGCATCACCAAAAAAATTCAGAATTTAGCATCCAGGTTCATACGGCATCTGTGTTGACGAAGCACTTTGTTTATTTATAAATTCTGTTAATCTAGAGACAAATACTTCAGGTTTTAAGTGAGAGATTGTATCCGAGCAAGCATTTGTCAGATCAACTCCAATAAATTGCTTACAGTTAGAAAATCATTGACTAGCAGGGGATCTGAGGATAAACTCCCCCAGGAAAGTTCAACGCAATCCAGAATATTTTTCGGTGAGGCTGGATGGTCACAGCTTTTTTAACAAGTAGAATAATATTTTGTACCACGTTTAAGCGATAAACATTTTATATGCTCACTTGAGAATCTGGCCAAAGCATTTTGATATATACAGTCACATTTTATTTCCAGAAAAGTTCCAGGAGGTGTTCCAGAGTATCATTGGTGTGTTGGTGGAATTTGTCAAATTGAATGTAGTCTAGATTTTTCATTAAAGTTCCTAACATGTAAAAGATGAACCAGTGGGTGTATATTTCTCACTGCCTTCTTTGGCCAGTCTATCTGCGGTCTCATTGTCACTAATATTTACATGGGATGGAATCCATTGGAGATGTACTTCATGGTCTTGGGAATTCATTTTCAATTTCAGCAGAATAGATAAACTTATTTCATCATTTATAGAAGACCAGTCACTAAGATATTGCAGTGAGCTGAAACTGTCCGACAAAATCCCTAGTTCCCCAAAATCATAGTTGATAGAAATGATAGCAGAAAGTCCTCTCTTAATCGCTATCAGCTCACTTCTGAAGACTGAACAAGTGCCAGGGCTACATTGCTTTAGAGCAATTTCAGACTGAGATGTTCTAATATAGACTCCGCTCCCAGTTCGGTCTTTTGTACGACTGCCACATTTGCAATTCATCATACATTTGCAATTCATCACATTCAATTCATCACATTTGCAATTCAGTACACATTTGCAATTCATCACAGGGATGCAATTAATAATTTCTCGTGCTAATTGTCTAAGATGATCTGCAATGTGAGTTTGCTTGTTTGCAGTGGTATTCAGATCAAAGTGGAAGATGTGACTCTTTGCATTCCCTCTGAAGGATCAAAACAAGATCTTAAGAATTGAGGTTCGCGAGAAATTAGGTTTTGAGATTCTGCCAGAAATCTGGATATTCCAGGAAGATCCAGATTTAACTGAGTTAACTCTTCTTATAATGTGCAATGGCTGTAAGTTTGTCTCGTATAAACGTATAAGAGATGGGCAGCCATTTCTGAGTCCTAAGATGAAATGAGCTTTACTTAATTGTACTTGTTCTAATTTCAGGAGATTGATTTCAGCTGCGCAGGAATAAATCGGATAACCATACTTAGTCTTATAAGAGAGCTATATTAGGTACTGAGGGTGTTTGCATCAGCTCCCCAATCTCAGTCAGCCAGATATTTGAGAATATTAAGGCGCTTACGAGCCTTTGAAACTAGAAAGTCGATATACTTATTAAAGGTAAACTCAGGGTCAAGAATAAAACAGAGATATTTAGGATGTTTTTATAAGTGAGAGGCTGGGAATCGACAAACAACATTGGTTTATAGTTATATAGGTGTTTATCAGTGGTGATAAAAGTCGCTATTGATTTTGCTGGATTGAAAGTTAATTTGTGTTCTTTTACAAATTCACAGATTGAAGCCGAAACACAATTGAGTTCCGTTTCGTTGTTGTTAACATTAGAGCCTGACTTTCAGATTACAATGTCGTCCCCGAAGATTGCAATATCAACAAGTGTTGGTTTCTTTTTCTCCGTTCCTGTCAAAAATATTGCTTAATATTGATTAATTATTGAGTAAAATATAGCTTTTATTTACTTTAGATTTTTGCATCGTTTTGCTAAAAATTCGTTTTTACTTTCTACACTAATAGAAATCAATCTAATATGTGTAAGATTCATTCTAAATTTAAAACTTTTCATAGATAACAGTTAAAAAGAATGAAAAAATTTTCTATATTAAAATTTTTGTTGAAAAATGCATTTAATAACTAGCGGTTGAAAGGACTTATTGGTTTAGGACTATTTACAAAATTTAGTTTATTTACACTGAAATTAAAAGTTAATTAATAAGAAGTTAGATAAATAAAGCAACATAATACATGCAAAGTTTAATTTTGCTCATTAAATATATCTGATAAGTTAATTGGAGAGTTTTTAAAATTTGCTAATGAAGCTCGTTTTTGCTGTTATTATTCGAAAAATAAAATCTTTTTAAATTAATTGAACATTAATTAAAGGATAAAACCCTGAAGGCATTAAAATCTTCCACTCTTCACACTAATTAATAATTACATGCCAAATGGATTAAGTTATAAGAGTATTTTTAAAATAAATATTAATTTCAAATTTGACTGAAGCAGGCGATTCGTATGTAAATATAAAAGGATAGATAATTTAAAAGAAAGTAACAATAGTTATCAAAGCATAAAAGATTTTATTTATAAATTGCATTGATGGTTAATTTTACTGATTCCGTAAAAATAGATCCAGTTTCTTATTTTTTCTGTTTCCGTTTTTATTTTCAATACGCGATGATTCTTCTTATGTCCAAATTTTTTTCAGAAAAAAATGTTTAAACTTTTTTTCAATTACACAAATTTACCTTGTAGATATATATGTAATAAATTTTAAAATTATAATAGTTTTTATTTATTATGTTCTGTTTAATCGATGCATAAATTGCTTAACATAAATTTAAAAAAATATTTGTTTTAATAATAATTAAACAAATACTGCAGTTGAAGAGAAAAAGAAAGCATAATAATGTTTCAAAATAAATCATTCATTTATCCTAACTGGACTTTAATCAAAAAACAAGTCAAATGTGAAAGTTGATTTTATGAGACAAAATAAATAATTTGCTTAAAAATGAATTAAATAAAGATAATGCTTTTCAGAAGCATATCATTATTACTATTCATCATGATTTCAATATTATATTGTGTTTATTATATCAGGGGTTACGAAAAAAGTATGTTTTTATTTCAGTCCAAAAGCACTGTTTTTATTATACTCCTAACAGCATTTTTATTACTTTGCAATTTTAAACGTAAGCCAATTGCTAAATATTTATGATAGGGAAACCTTATAAGTACTATTAAAATTTAATTTACTTTATCGTACTGTTATTTCAAAAGCAAATTGATGCAAAATAATATTCGAAATCAGTTTCCCCAGTTTGAATTATAATATTTGAATTATTTTATTGTTGGCCATACAAGTTTTACTGCCTTTATGGTTAGTATAATACAATTAGCTAAGTAAAAATAGAATTTTTGAATAATTTTTTAAAATTTATTTTTTTAAACCACATAAAATACATTGTTCTGTCATTTATAAATTTTCATTTTATGTTCCATAACAAGCTGATTGTAATGCATAAAAAGTAGATAAAGTATAAATTTGTTTCAGAATACTAATGTAACCGACTCAGTCAAAAACAATCTATGATAAAATGGGATCAAAGGAGATAAGTATTTTCCCTTTTTTGAAAAGGAATATAACTAACATAATAACTGTGTTTCTTTCCTATGTCACTTGTGCTGTACTCATGAACAAAATCAATTTGCTCTCGAATTTTCCTTGAATTGTGAGTAACATCTTCGCCTTCTAATTCTTGATTCTAAGCAATAATAATTTAAAAATATATTTTATTTGTGTCTGATAAAATTATTTAGTAATTGAAATAACAGCTTGTTTTTTTGTGAGAAAACAATTTTGCTAAATAACATTAATGAAGCTTCTCACTGGATTGTGCCGAGCTGGCAGCCAAATGGTTAGCGCTCTTGCCTTCGGTTCAACAGTTCGTGGGTTCGAATCCCACCTTGGGCATGGATGTTTGTAGTGGTTCGGAATCCACTTTAAAACGTATGTCCCGGTCTAATTAGCCCTCGTGTGCAAAAAATGACCGTTGAGCGACAAACAAACCAAACCATCTCACTGGATTGTATTTCAATTGAATAATATATAAATTATCTAGTTCAAGGCATTAACAAGTTAACACAGATTTTAAAAGAAAAAATTCAGACATATATATTTAAGAAAAATGTTAAGAGAAAATTTTTAGTAAATGTTCTGTCTTTTATAGATTTACGGAGAATTTCATAGTAAAATTATTTCTAATATTAAATTTCCTAATGTTATATTTAAAATATTTATAGTGAACTCAAAAAAGTGTCAAACATATAATTAATTTTTTTATTCAGTAAAAAACGCTCTGAATTGCTTACTGTAGTATTATTAGTATTCGATAGCATATTTTGGAATCAAAAATTATTTTCGATAATCATATTTTGTTTCATTTTCTTAAAATTAGGTTTTGCTTAAAATTTATGTTTGGGCAGCAGAAAAATGAAAACTGTTTTTAAATAACAATATGATAAAATACTAATAAGTTATCAATGTACAACATTATATTTAAAATTAAAAAATGATAATTTTGGGCTCTTTGACAGTAGTTTTATTTAAAAATGAATGAGGAGGAAACTTTAATTTTTTTAAAAAATTGCTTTTATAAATATTTTTTATTTTTTTAACAACAAAAGTATTTCGTGCAGCTAATGCATTTAATTTATTTACAAAATGTAGATATAAATACTCTCTTTTGCAAAAATGTAACAATTGAAAATATTTTAAAAATTTCTTTGATTTATTTCTATTTTTGAAATTTATTTAAATAGGTATATAAAAAATCTGCTTTTGTAGTTTTTGTTTAAGTAAGCACTGAAAATATACTAAATAGATTATGAAAGTAATAGTATATAGATTATAGTAAATAGATTATAAAAGTAATAGTATATAGATTATAGTAAATAGATTATAAAAGTAATAGTATACTAAATAGATAAGTATAAATCTTAGATTTTAACATCATTATAATTTAAAGTTTCACATCTTAAAATGTGAATTTATTTTATTTATTATAAACTTTGAAGTTGAATAAAGAAAGATATTTTTAATCAAAATAACTTAAAAATATTTCTTCCATGTCCTTAATGAAAATGAATATTATGCACATTTTAGTTAACAATTTTTTAGCAAAGTATATTTTGTTAGATTTTGTTAAATTCAAGCAATTTGATAAATTTATATATCTACAGATATGTTAACCTTATAAAATTAAAAAAGCATCTTTATCTGTTAACTTTTATTATTTTAATTTGTTGATTTCTTTTTATAATTTATGTTAATAAACTAGAGTTAAAAAAAGATGAAGTTTAGATCAATACATAATCTTTGTATTTTATTAAAATTTAAAACGAATAGTTTAAATTAAATATATTATTGAAATTAATGATCTCTAAACTTATAAATTATTTTAATTCAAATATAAGAAATTCAATATACAACATGAATATTTTTGCTGAAATTATTTTAGTAAGATACAGAATATTTTAACAGTTAAGGTAATTAATTTACTAAGTTATTATATATTCCTTCACAAAGAAAATATTCTATTGATAAAATATAGGAATCATAGTTTATGTTGTTGTCAAAAAAGTTTATTTCTGTATTTATTTAACTATATTTTTAGCTTTTAACAGGAAACAATGATTAATTCTTAAAATTTATAATGAAACTAATGCATACCCTTTGCTTGGTTTTTGAAATTTAATATGAAATACTATTCTTTAATTAACGTTTTGGAATGTAAGTTTTGGAAATTTATAGAATGCCAAGTCGATTTTCAACACTTTAAAAAAGTAAATTTTGTTGAAAATTAATTTGCTATTCAATAATGCGAAGAAGTTTTATTAATGAAATATCACATATTTAAACTTTCCTATGTCTGACAAAATTTGATTAAAATAACCACATTAAGCATTAATAGCACATTTTAGTTTAAAAAAATATTCAGTTTAATAATTAAATCTGGTTGCTAAGGATGTTTATCTCTTAAGTGATTGCTGATGGTGAAACCACGCTTATAATTAAAAAAAAACATAAATGTATTAAATTTCAAAAATTTAATTATACTTGTATTTTTACCTCACAAATTAGAGTCTTAATATATTACATTAAACAAGAAGAGAGAGAGAGAGAGAGAAAGTTGAAAAGAAAAAAATATTTCCCTCAAAAAATTAATTAAAAGTAAAGGATCTTCTGTCTCATCCCAATGGAAATAATACACTCGTGTCCATAAAATAAGGAAAAGGCAAGTTCAAGTAAAGAGACAGAAGCAAAGCAAATGTGACTTATTTGTAAAGTCGATTTATTAAACAAAAGATAAAGCAAAAAAGATGCTATATGTTTGACATGATTAATAAAAAATTGCGATTTTTACTCCCTGAAGCAAATTTAAAAAAAGAGCCTATTTACAAAATCCAATATAGCATGGTTGATATGTTGTTTAAAACATAGTATGCCCTTCCAGACAATGCAATACGTGCCGTACTACGCCTAGGCATGCTAAGTATCAAATTATCGATCTGATCTTGGGTAATATTACATTACTCATCAAGCAATGCTCTCCGAAGTTCTGATAGACATGTAGAAGAGGGTTGACGGTCTGCAATTCGTCGGCCAAGCATGTCCCTCATATGTTCTATTGGATTCAAGTCCGTCCAGTGTGCTGGCCAGTCCATACGGGTGATATCTCCAGATTGAAGGCATTCGTCTACAATGTTTGCACTGTGAGGACGAGCGTTGTCATCCATAAATAGAAATTCTGCACTCATGGTGCCCCAAAACAAATGTACATGTTGTTCCAGAATGACATCCTGACATCATGATGTTCAGAATGTAATTATGACAGGCCACACCGGCCTGTCATAATTACATTCTGAACATGCAGGTTAGTTCTGGAACCCAGAATAATTTCTCCTCAAACGAGCAATCCTGCACCAGCATAACGGTGTCGTTCAGTGGTGTTTTTTTGATGGTAACGGGTATCTGACCCTCTCCATATGAAAGTTCGGTGAGAATCAGATTGAAAGCTAAACCTGGACTCGTCGGAAAACATCACACAAGACCACTGTTGCGGTGTCCAAAATGCATGCTCTCTACTCTAGGATAACCGCAGATGACAGTGAGTTGCATTGAGTAGAACACATCTGACAGGTCTTCGAGCATACAGACCAATATTCCCTAAGCGTCTGTACACGGTCTGCCTTGAAATTGTCGTACCGGTAGCTGAAGAGAACTGACGAGACAGGTCTGATGCTGTTCTCCGTCTGTTTCTTTTGGAAGTAATTATTAAATACAGATCCTTATTCGGCGTTGTAACTCGGGGGCGACCTGTGCTGTAATGTCTACTCACATTACCATCATCCTGGAACTGTTTCCAAAGCCTGGAGATGATACTCTGGGCTATTCGAAATACCTCGGATACTTCCAGCTGGGTACTACCACATTCCAGAAGGCCGATAATTCTACCACGTAAAACAGCGTTCAAATGCTTCCTTTGTGCCATAACTATGCGGTTATTGTGTTGAAAGGTTTTTAAAGCGCTTTTGAACAATTTTACTTCTTTGCAACCATTTCTTTTTATACCCCTCTTTCAAACTCTCGTCATTGTGACGTTTTATCATCACCATCTTGTGGTTTCTTCTAATTTGCATATTACCTTTGTGGTGTGTGTGATAATTCTATATGTGAAAATTTTATATTTATTTTATATAAATTTTTTACACGTGTTGTATTTTAGAGTTCAATTTCTGTGTGATTCTGAATTATCTTTAATTTATGGACATGAGTGCATATCTAATGTTTACTTTAAGGGAAATTTTCGATTCATTAAGATTTATCAAAATTAAATAGTTACATAATAATAAAGTTGCATGTTTTATAAATATCTGAAATAAATTACTTTATTATTCTGAGTTTTCCAGATAAGCTCTTAAAACTTGTGGCTTATATAGATCCATGTATAGTTTCCAGTTCCCTAGGAAGTTATTATACATGTGCCTATATTGTCATTGTAGCTTCTTAGCCGACAATATTGGGAAATATTTTAGATTTTCATGTCGGCATATTCTGGTTATGAAATAAATCAGTTTTTAATAATCGGATGTAAATTCTTCTCAAAGTTAAATCACTAATTCAAATTTTAGGAAGTGATTAGACAGATATACCAATAATTTAATAATGAGATCACAATTTAATCAAAATTGGGATTTATGGTTACAATATGTTGAGGTTTACTAATAAATAAAAGTTCTTTGTTACAAAATAGAATAGATTTATACTTTTTGCTCAATTACTTCCTTATTTTAAGGTTTTTCATTTGGAATTTAATTTTGATTTACCACTTACTGCTCATTTTTGTAAAGTGACGAAGATCTGGATTTGAATTTCCATAACTGATATTTATAAATTATTCCATTTTATGATATCATTAGTACAGAAATCGTAAGGCATTTATAATCTCACCCTATTTTTTCTAAATTATATATGAAAAGTCTAATGTTTATTGAAAGCATTTACAGTATCTTCTATTATTTCAGTTTCATTACTGAAAACCAAAGAGAGAGTTATGATTTATCAAATGTATTTCAAAAATTTATATTTTGAAAAGAATTATAAACTAGATACTATTAGGAATTTATCTCATTAAAATTTTTGTGCCAAACATTATCGTACGTATTTGCTGCGTTATGAAGAATATAGAAGCTTGAAACTGTATAGGCAACTGAATATTTCAATTAACAAATGCTACATATCCTTCATTCTTATGTCTCTTGAAATAAAATTTTCATTTATTATTTTCTCTGGAGGGAGAATATGCATATAAATCTTTAATTGCTTTCTTTTTGAAAGAATTATCAAAAGTGGATTAGTCAAAGATTTTGAGAAAACGATACATTATTTTGATTTGGAAAAAAAAATTATTTAAATTTTATTTTTCCAATCAAGCAAAAATATAATAATATTACCCATGAATTACATGTTAACCCTTTTATATATATAAAAAAGTATTGATACTTTAAATACAACATTTTCTATCAGTATGTTTAGTTCATTAACTTTTTATAATTCCTGTTTATGAGTAGGCATGTTTGATAGTAATATTTTTCGAAATGTTTTTTGAAAGATACTGAAGCGACATTGGAAAAGTCTCATAATTATTTTAAGCGATATGTTTTTAGTGTTCATAGCTACCATTTCTCCAATGATGTTGTTTCCCAGATTTGGCTGTTTTTGCAAAACATGATGTTCTTTGAAATTTTTCTTCCAAGAGTATCCCGTTGATAAACGTATTTTTCCCAGTGATGTAAAGTTGATTTAAGGTGTATTGATATTATAAAATGATGGATATTCCCACTTTTTGGAAATATTTCAGCATATATACTTTTTATAACCCAATCGATTGCATTTATAACCCAATCGATTAACCCATTCAGAAGTAACCCCGCAAATATGCGTCAGCGTTAGATGTCCTTCAGAGCTTAACATGCCATTCTTATGCTACATCGAATCTTACTTTGTGGTATGATCGTCGCACATTTGCATCTTTCTTATGGTAAGAAATATTTTATACCAGATGGCGTTACAAATCAATGTCCCACTCAAAAGATTTCTCTCGTGCATTGGTATTTTTCTCTTTGATATCAAATTGGGGCTCGTCTGTAATTTATTGCATTTTCGAGAATGAAACATAAGCGCATGCTAAGAAAAATACGTGGTAAAGAGACATTTAATGAATTTTGAAGTGGTTGTTTATAATTTCATTTCTATTTTAGGTTGATATTTCGTGGGAGATATTCTACCATGCGTTTTACTTTTACATTCATTTGGGTATTATTAGTTATCATAAAATATAACATATTTATACTTTTATTATTAAATATCAATTATTTTAATTAAATTTTTTGTTACATTTGAAATCATGATATCTTTTATCACCCATTTAAAAATGGTTTCATTTCTGCGTATAGTGTATATTTCATCCATTATTATGTAATATGTATTTTCCAAAATTGCATTAACGGGAGAAAATGACCAACCTGTAGACACAAGTCACGTGTAACAGCTCCCGCCCTGAGGGAGTGCTTTCTTCTGAGGGACTGACGTCCATAACGGGTTAATTTACACCAGTTATAAAAACGAATATTTTTCAGGGTTTTTAATATTTACTTGCAATATTCACTATCTTAAGTAACATGTTTGCAGTATTTAATAATATTTTTTTGATTAATCATACATTTAATTTTTTTCCAATGACGTGCACAAGAGGGTTGAACCCTATGCCACAAAAGGCTAGAGACTGCGAATCATTTGTCGTTACCCAGCGGGCACCTGTGA
The DNA here is from genome assembly GCA_037975125.1 of Latrodectus hesperus. NCBI lineage: Eukaryota > Metazoa > Arthropoda > Arachnida > Araneae > Theridiidae > Latrodectus > Latrodectus hesperus. Next base: position 5,275,746 of record CM075850.1, read on the forward strand.
ACCAAGTCATGGAGGCGAGTAGCATTACCCGCGCCATACCACCACAAACCCGTTTATAGGGTGGGCCACATTCATACATCATCACGGAAGAAAGGATAGAGAAACACAGATAGAACAGAGAAGGAAAGAAACATCCATGCCCGAACCGGGATTCGAACCCGGGACCAACAGCTCAGGAGTCAAGAACGCTAACCACTTAGCCAATCGGTCGGCTCATACATTTAATTAAGGATATTAATCAAAAAGCGTTAGTATTTCTCTCTCTGTTATAATTTTTTTGAATTATAATTAAAATTTACTGAAAATTTATTAAGATTATATTGTATAATAACTTCAAGAAAACAATGTTTCTCTCATAAGATTAGAGGTGAATCTGAAATAACTTTTAATAATTCAAAACTTATTTTTATTAGAAATTTAAAAAGAGCAATAAAAATATGAAGCATTAATTTATTTGTTAAAATTTAAAATTTGAATCTATTTTTCGTCACATTCGTTAAAATTTGTATAGAAGGTTTAAGAGAAAAGAATATTCTTTTTAAAAAATAATTTTTGAGTGGAATAAAAATTAGCGAACTTAAATGAAGTAATTGGATTGTATTTTGCACGCTTTTTTACTACAATCTTTTACTAGGCTACTCTAAAAGGCTTTTAAAAGTTTCTAAATCTGTAAAATTGCAATGGAATATTTAGTTCTACTAAGTGTCTTAAAATCCTGGTTTTGTTTGCTTGCGTTAATGGATCTTTTCTTTTTCCGATGAAAAAAATTAATCAACGAATTTCTACATCATTTTTTAAGAAAAACTTGGATTCCTGAAGTAAATTGTAGCAGCATCTCTTACTTTTAGAAAATCTTTTGTCATTCACAAGAGGATTTTACAATTATTCAGCTAAATATATTTTTAAGATTCTTAAACAGTAAATATTGAATCAAGAAGCTATTGACATTAAAATTTTTATGGATAAATTATTGCTAAAATTCTTAGTAATATTTTTTACTTGAAAAGTCAGGAAAGGTAATAAATTAATATATTCAAAAACATTTGGAAATAGTGTATGTCAATTACTCCTTAAATTAACTACTTTGCTTTTTGAGGTGAGTTTTACTACTCAGTTATTTTGCACGTTTCAGAGGACTATATTGCTTTATTTAATCACAATCACTTTCTATACTAAAAATTATATAAATAAAAACATTTAAAAAATTCTAAAATTAAGAATTTTGAGTCAGAAAATATCATTTTTTGAGGAAGAAAATGCATTGCATGGGAAATTGTAATCTAAATAAATATATTCAAGATTTGAGACAATTGCATTTATAAATCAAGCAGGTGAGCAAGTGATAAATGGATTCATCCAAAACTTGTAAGCAATCGATTATAATTTTGGCTTGGCAATAATAACTAGTCGAGTTATCATAACAAAGCAAAATTGATTAAGCTAGTACGAAAAAAATATGTGACAAAAATATAGTTATGATTTCAAAACATTATTTTGATTAGTGATGCCATTATTCACAAATGATATTCGAATACAGGGTGAAAGTTAAGAAATTTTTGGTTGAAAAGTTATTTGTCTTTCCCTATTATTTTTATTGCTTTTACAGCCAAGTGCAATGGTTATTAATACCAGTTATAATAGATATAAATACTTTTAACTTTAAAACTTTTGATGACTTTATATATATAGGTTCTATATATTTTTCAAAATATTAATTACTACTGATTTAAATAATCATGTTAACAATCTTTAAGATATGGATTTTATTAATCTATCTGATATAAAATATGACTTTGGAATTTAATACTTCAGTAGCATTTACACGAAGTAAAAGAAATTATACATTTCTATTCAATTCATAATAAATTGATTAATAAGTGTTACTTATTAACTAATTGATTATCAATTTAATAAATAAATAACAAATGCTACTTGTAAAATTCTACAGCTTAATTTGAATTATTCTTAATGAGTGTTAAAATCAGAAATTAGTTTATTAAACTTTTAAACCTATATTTGGTTTAGGAAAAATTTTCAAGGAACGTACAAATTAATTTAGAAGAAAATTTAAAATTTAACGTTTTTTAAACGTTAGTTTGTTTTAAAATTTAAAGTAATAGCAAAGACAATATTTGTGAAAAAAATTAAAAATCTGAAAACTGTTCATCTGAAGAAATATAATTGAAGCTGATGAATAGGATTGATAAAAATTATTTCAGAAGTATTAAATAAAGGAATGCATTTTGAACAGATTTTTTTTTAAATTCTAAAATTAACATACTCTCTTTACAATTATGATTATATTAAGAATTTTCAAGTAAGTTTTGAGACCAAGAATAGAAATTAATTAAATGATGATTAAGTTATACACTGATGGGAAAACGCTTATGGAACATGAATTTTTGCGCCATAACTGCATGAGAATTCATTTGAGAGGTATCAAATCCGAAAGAGTGACATTATTTTGCAGAGTGACAAAAGTTAAATTTGTGATAAAACTGAAGACAATAAATATATGGAATCAAACAACAATATCTTTATTGAACTTATAATACGTTACATATGATTGTACATCCAAGAGGAAGAAAAACAACATATTCGTTAGTAAGTGATATGTCCTGCCCTTACTGCAGTGCTTGCTTCGATGCATCTTTCTATACTAATCATCAGATTATCCAACAATCTTTAGGTAAGAGTGCTTATTTTTTAATTAACATTAGTTTCAACTGTTGGGTGTTCTCCTGAAAATGTGATCTTGTCACAAGCACGGAAGACGAAATCATGTCGCAACATTTCCGCAAATCAATTGGCTTTTTGAATCGCTTTTGGCGATGACATGACTCTTATCTGCAAAAAGTACATGACGCTTTTAATGAATTTATCCAGGCTTTGTGAACTTAGCATAAATTTAAAAGGTAGCCCCGATAGCCAGCTTTCAAAGCGATGCAGAATTCAGGATAGTGGGAGAATGGACAATCTTTGTGAAGGCATTTAAACACAGTAAGCCGCAGCCTTTGTTACCCCATTGCTGTACACCATTGATAAACAATGGCGTTTGCCAAAAGGTTTCGAGCTCTTTTTGAATGCAAGATGATAAATCGGTGATCCCCTGCAGTTTTTTCCTTAGTCTACTATTATCAGTTCAATCTAACAGCTGTACCTATGGTTAGGAAGGGTTTACAAGAATTGTTACTTTCATCGATCATTCGATTTTCAAACATTCAGTTTGAGTTTTGATTTGAGGGAAAAAATACGATTTGCATATTGCAGGTTCTGTCGATTTTAAAATTTGAAAACTGCTGTTTCATGCTTTTGAAAATATTTTAAAGTGATCTTTAAATTTATATAGTTTCATAAATTATGTTATACAAAATATTAAAAAATAAGTAATTTTTATTTTTAAGATTCTCTATACGTTGGCTCACTTTAAATTTAAAAAAATAACGGAAAAGTTATGGGAATTATTAATTTAATAAAAATATTGGCTAACAATGAAAATGAGCTCATCCAATCACACTTTAGTTTGTGGTTTTCCAAAAATTTCTTTTATAAATAAAATTAACAAAATTATTCATTGATTTGTACATTTATAAAGTTTTATAATGATTATGTGAAAAAGTTCATTTTGATTTCATGGTTGGATATCCATATTTTATAAATTACTTTGCAATATCAAAAATTCTGACGAAGTCATACTTTTTAAAAGAAATAAATCCTTCTCCAGTGGTTGCCTGAAAATTTCATTTGATTCTATCTCTCTTTATGATTCTGAAGAAAAAGATTAGTTACTAGTGGCCGGCACTCATAGTATCCAACAAGAAGACTACCAATGACCCCACAACATAGATGCCAACGTCTGGAATTGTGCCGGATTGGAGAGATGTGGACGACGGAGAATCCCAGGTCGTCTCTATTTCCAGTCACGCTTCTATTTCTTAAGTGATAGTCACCTTGTACGAGTGTGGCATCGATCTTGAAACAGGTCCAATCATGCAGCAATTGTGGAATGACATCCCTCCTGCAACGAAGCGGCATTATGGTTTGGAGCGAAATTGATCATCTCTAGTTCGTGTTCACAGTATTATGACAACTCAGCTTAGATGATGTGCTGTGGCCAGTGACATTCCTCTACCTTCAGGGGTTCCCAGTGCCCTTTATAAAAAAGATAACGTCCAACCGCACATTGCTCGCATCAGTCAACGTATCCTGAAAGGTATACAGCTGCTTCCTTGGCCACCGTGCTCTCAGATCTCTCACCAATAGAACATGTTTGGGATATGATTGAACGCCTATTATATTCCAAACGTGCTTATTAATCCTGCCAAAGTCTCCTTCAGAGGCTTGGTAAATGGTTGACAGTGAATGGGCGCCATCCGTTCACTGTCATTACCATTGAATCTGTGGCTAGACGTGTTGTTTTGTGGATCGGCATACACAGAGGTCCTACAACTTACTGACCCAACCCTGTTTTGTTTCTCTATTATACATATCATTTCGAAATACAGATCATACATTGTTCGTTGCTACATTTCTCTGTTTGCCGAGTTCCATCACTTTCTATCAAATGCTTCTTTGTGTTGCATTTTCAATATTGGACAGTGCATAAGGTGGTCTATGGTTTCGTTACGAGGTCCACATTGCGAAACACAAATTGTAAACATTCTTAAAAGACAGCATTCATTAGTCAACGCATGTCAGAAAAGATGCAATTTGTGCCATCAAAAGTATTATGTTATGTAAGATATTGTCAGTTTTTTCATTTTATTCGTTGTGGTAAAAGCATATCATCTATAAATGCTTGTATATTTTGTTTCAGAATAAGTTTAAAGAGCCAGATGTACTTACAAATATGTTTCTTTAACTTTTTTTACAACTACGAGTGAGACTTCTTATTTAGTAAATCAGTCAGTTTGCACTAATATTTACTTTTGTCCCCCTCAGGGGGTTTACCTTCTTTAGGTAAACACGGGTGTCACAATCCCGAGGTACTCTAGTGATCCTTTTCTTCTCTTTATTTTCTCCTCTCCTCTCCTCTTTTGCTTTTTCTTCCTCTTCTCCCTCATTGTAGTTGCCTTGTAAGATGTTGAGGGCTCCCCTTGAGTAGCTATTGTCGCCCTGTTACTATTAGCTTCTCTTGGGGACTAAATCACCCGCGTGTTTACCGTGCGTGGATACCCGTGTCCCTGGAAAGGAGGATCCTGGTGATTGAGGCTCTCAGAGACCAACACATTACTTTGGTTTCTGCTTCAGGTAAACGGGAAGTGTGTTGTGGTCCTCAGCATACCAATCAACTTCCATGGATCAAGTGATCATATATCTGCTGTGTGACCCGATAAGGGTGGAGGCCACGTCAGAGATATATTGAAAGCGTATAAGGTCTGGCTAGCAGTGATGCAGTTTTACTGCATCCCCTTGTTGGGCTCGGTGGTGGGTGGTGCAGTCGGGCCTTGAAGTAATTAACCTATTTCTATGGAATGTACATCTAATTCTTTACTCCCTATGAAGCAACAAATAATACAGGATCAGAGATATTTTGTTATTAAAAGAACTGAGGGCAATTTTGTTAATGTTTCTCCTTTCTTAATTAATAAGAGTCTTATTGGTACAGTTGGAAATATTAAAAATGTTCGAAAGATGAAACCTGGTGATCTCTTAGTTGAAGTCTTATCAATTGAACAGGCCAAGGCCACCCTAAAACTAAAATGCTTGGTAATATAGATGTTATAGTATCTCCTCATAGTAGGTTAAATTCTACACGGGGAGTAATTTCAGCAGATGATCTATTTAATGTTTCAGAGGAGGAAATTTTGAATAATCTCGTTGACCAAAAAGTACAACATGTGCAACGCATTACAATCCGGAGAGATGGCAAAATTATAAGAACTAAGCACCTTATACTCACATTTGCTACTCCTATACTACCTCAATCTATTAAAGCTGGTTACCTAAATTGTAGTGTTCACCCCTACATTCCAAATCCATTACGATGCTTTAAGTGTCAGCGTTTCGGTCATGCAAAAACTACTTGTAGGGGACATTTGACTTGTGCTCGATGTGCATCTGTTGGACACGATAGTAGTGAATGTCAATTACAAGAAAAATGTGTAAACTGCAGTGGTGAACATCCATCATACTCTCGGTCATGCCCAACCTGGATATTAGAAAAGAAATTATTACTGTGAAAATAAAACAAAACTTATCTTACCCTGAAGCCAGGCATACAGTATCATCTCGTACCCCTAAGTATTAGCTATTCACAAGCAATTAAAAAAGTCATGAAATCTTGTAGTACTCAAACAGATTTTTTAAATTTTCCAAACTTATCCTCAAATATTCCTAGTATAAATGTCCCACCTATTCCGAAAGGAATTTCTCCACTGTCTTCTGCAAAATCTAAATCCCAAAGATCCCTAAAATTAAAGAATGCAAAAGAAGGGTTCCATAAATCATATTTAAAGAGTAAAAGAAGCTCAACTGCCTCTAAGACAGGTATAAAAAACGCAGACCCATCAGATGAGGAAACACTCCTAAGTGGAGATTCATCTGAATCCCAGATGGCTTGCTCCAATGCCGGAGCATTCAGGTTTGCTTAATGGGAACCTTCGTTTCTTGGAATCGTCGAGGTTTTCACACTCATATAGAAGATATAAAAACAATCATAAACCTGCATAATCCAACTTGTTTTGCCATCCAAGAAACATTCTTGAAACCTCAGTACAGTTTAAAATTGCGTGGATATAATTGTGTGAGGAAAGATGTTAGTCATGATTCAGTTTCTGGAGGTGTATGCATACTTGTGTCTTGTAATATTCCTAGCACTATACAATCCCTTAACACTTCATTACAGGCTGTTGCAGTACGCATACACACAACATCTCTGATTACTATTTGTAGCCTTTACTTACCTCCCCATCCATGAAAGCGATTTAAGCAGTTTGCTGGACCAACTACCTACAACCTTCATTTTACTTGGTGATTTCAATGGTCATAACACCTTATGGGGTAGTGATAATATGAACCCTCGGGGCAAGACAATTGAACAGTTCATTTCTAATAACAATATCTGCCTTCTAAATTCCACGGAAATAACCTATTTCCATCAGCCATCAAGAACTTTTCACTCAATAGATTTAGCTTTTTGCTCTCCATCAATTCTACCTTCATTAAATCTTAATGTTGATAAGGACTTATATAACAGCGATCATTTTCCTTTAATTATAAATCTAACTGGTATAAGCAGACCACAATTCTTCCTCTCCTCTTATTCTTATCATCGTGCAGACTGGTCTCTCTACACTCAATTAGCTGCGATTACTGACAGCGTGGTTAGAATTGATAATATCAATGATGCTGTGCAAAAAGTAACTGATACACTTCTAGATGCTGCCAAAAACACAATTCCCAAGCGCTCCCCAATTCCACGCAAATATCATAAACCATGGTGGAACCATGAGTGCCAAATGTCATACAAAAAACAAAAAAAGTTGTGGACTGTTTTTCGCAGGTGCCCTACCATGGAAAACCTCATGGCTTTCAAAAAAGCTAAAGCTTTTGCTCGTCGAGTAAGGAGAAATAGTCAAAAAGAATCTTGGATACGATATGTTTCCTCCATCACATCATCAACTTCCAGCAAAGAGTTGTGGAAGGAAGTTAAAGCTTCCAGTGGTTTATATCGGGATTTCTCTATCCCAATACTACGCACAGGAGCTGACACAATTTCTTCTCAATATGATATTGCCAATCTTTTAGGTGAAACTTTTGCAAGGGTATCTAGTCCAGCCTCTTATGATCCTAAATTTCTCAGAACCAAAGAGCAAGCTGAAAAGAAACCTATAAAGTTTCATGAAAAAGCCATATATCCATATAATTGAAATTTCTCTTTGCTGGAACTGCAGAGAGCCCTGTCCCAAACTAAAAATACTAGTCCGGGACCAGATGGTATCTCATAAAAGATGCTTTGTCATCTTAATCATGAATCATTAATAAACATTCTTCTTCTATTCAATAGAATATGGAATGAACATGGCTATCCCAGTCTTTGGAGCAAAGCAATTATTATTCCAATTCTTAAACCTGGGAAAGATCCAACTAATCCTCAAAACTATCATCCAATTGCTCTCACAAATTGACTTGCTAAAACTTTGGAGCGTATGGTCAATGCCCGTCTTGTTTATGTACTTGAAAACAATCAGTACATATCCCTTTATCAAAGTGGATTCCGGAAAGGTCGATCTACTCTGGACAATATTGCATACCTAGAAACACAAATTAGGAATGTTATTGTAAGGAGACATCATTTGGTGTCTATATTTTTTGACATAGAAAAAGCTTATGATAAGACATGGCGTTATGGAATTCTTCGAACTTTGTATAATTTTAATTTCAGAGGAAATTTACCTATTTTTATTCAAAGTTTCTTAAGTTCTCGCATTTTTAATGTCCGTATAGGATCTGTTTTATCTAATCCATTTATCCAATGTGAGGAGGTTCCTCAGGAAGTTTCTTAAATGTTACTGTTTTTAATATTGGCACCAGCAACATTCTTCATGTATTGCAACCATCTGTCCATGGAACGATGGAACGATATGTTGACGAACTCCAAATTTCTTGCCAAGGTTCCAACATGCGACTGATTGAACGGCAATTACAAACTGCTGTCAATAATCTAGTTGCTTGGTGTAATGAAAATGGGCATACTTTGTCCCCTTGTAAGAGCAATTGTGTCCATTTTTGCAGAAAAACTAGGCTTCATCCTGATCCAGAAATTAAGGTATCAGGTACAACTATTCCCGTAGTTAATCAGATATCATTTCTTGGGCTTATATTTGATAAAAAGTTAACCATCCTATCACATATCTTAGATTTGCGCAAAAGATGCGAAAAATCAATAAATATTCTGAAAGTTCTCTCTAACACCTCTTGGGGTACAGATCGTCAAGCATTACTCCGAGTGTATCAGTCAGTTATTCTATCCCGAATTGACTATGGTAGAGTAGTTTATGGATCAGCCAGATCATCAGTTTTGCGCAAACTAGACCCTGTTCATCACTCAGCTTTACGAATCTGTTCTGGAGCATTCCGGACTTCTCCTGTCCAGAGCCTTTATGTAATTTGCAACCAGTTACCTCTAAATCTGAGACATAAGAAACTCTCTCTACATTATTATTTTAAAATGCTATCAGTATCACAACACTCTTTGAAATCGACGATTATTTGTCCCTCTTTAAGAAGGCTATATAATGCACGGCCACATAACATATTACCATTTTATGAGCGTACAAATTCATTCATGTCTTCATCTGAGTTCCCTGATTTACATATTCAAATCACAGATGCTCTAAGATTTCCTCCTTGGAATATTCCTGTTGTCAATATAATCAAACCCTTTACTGGATACAATAAATCAGTTACATCTTCCCTTATTTTGCAACAAATGTTTTCACACATTCATTCTCATTATTCCTCCCACATCTCTACAGATGGCTCAAAATCAAGTGGTCATGTTGGTTGTGGTATTGTTGTTGGAAATACAGTTTACAGCTATAAACTGCATGCATCATATTCTGTGTATACAGCTGAATCTGTTTCTATTAAACGTGCTCTAGAAATAATACAATCCAGCTCTTATCGAAAATACTGTATCTATACAGATAGCATGATTAGAATTGTCTAATTGCATGATTAGTGCTCATGCAATTAGACAATTTTAAAGATAAGTGTCATCCAATTATAGTGGAAATATTGGATATTTTAAATATACTGAAGAATAAAGGATTTGACATCTTGTTTTGTTGGGTTCCAAGTCATGTTGGCATAGCTGGGAATGAACTTGCAGATAATGCTGCTAAAAATGCCTCTGACATTTTGCATAAAGCATTAACATTTTTTGACATTAAACAAATTATCAAAGATTTCATTTCCTCCCACTGGCAAAAAACATGGGATTTGCAGAAGAACAATAAATTATATAGTATATCCTCCCACATTCTTCCATCCCCAGTTGCTCCCATGCGAAGAGTAGATGTAAAACTCACACGGCTTCGTATTGGACATACTAGATTTACACACAAGCACTTATTCTTGTCTCGTAGTGCTCCAGTTTGTGGCATGTGTAATGTACCATATACAGTACATCACATTTTAATTGTCTGTCCTAATTTCAATGATTTACGCATAGTGTTTTTTAATACCACAAATTTAATTTTATCAGACTTGCTTGGGCTTAAACCACATAGAAATTTGTTTGCAATTTTACGTGCAATAGGTTTCTTAAATTCTATTTAAGATTTTTAGCTAAAATAATCTTTTACATATGTTTTTATTGAACTTTTTAATATATTCCATTGTATACATCTAACTAGTATTTTAACACAGAATTTTTACCTACAATTTTAAATATTGTACGGTGCAGAAATGTCCAATATTGGACCTTGCATCAGTAAACCTCACAAAATCAATCAATCAAATTTACTTTAGTCTATCCTCATCGAAGTAAAATTTCTAAAGACAGATTTTTCTGACTGTTTTGGTGTATTGTAAAAAGGTTTATTTGCGACTCTATTTGGTCAGTTTTTAACAATTTGATCCAGTAAAAATGTAATATAAAAACATTTTGATTTTTAAATTCTTACATTTTGAGTTAAATTTAAACCATTAAATTTAATGAATTTATTACATGTAATGCAAATTAATTTTAGTTTTCTTTTTTCATTAAAATCCATTAATAATATATTTAAAAAATTTTCCAACCATGTATGACAAAAATTGTATAGTAACATTTACTTTATAAATGTAGCTATAATGATTCTTCAAATACAGAGATTGTGTAATATTTATTTCACGGGGATTACTCTGAAAAGATAAATAATTCAACTATGTATAATTAAATGGTTAGTTAAAAGTTGTACCAAAAAACATTTCAAGCTATTTGATATCTCAAAATGTTGCACTAATAAAGATTAAAATGTAATTTATTCGAAACTGAATTGATTTTATTATATTGCTAACCTTTAAATACGTTAGCTAGTTGCTCAACTTATAAGTTATGTGTTATTTTGTTTCTTTATTGTTGTGTGTATTTTTTGTATAATGTAAATTTCAATAGACTAATGAATACGTTTTATTTATAATATATACTTTTCATTTAAGGTATTCTGTATATTTATTAATATAAAAGGTTTTAATTGCGCCATTTCAAATTATAATATCAAAAGAATACATATTTAAATTCTCATTAAAACTTATATAGGATCTATTACGAGTTTTCTTTCTCTTTTTTAGTTTTTAAAGTATTTTGATAGAAAAGTTTAAGTTTTTATAAATCCTGAAAATTTGTTTTTTTAATCAATCTGTATTTTATTAATTTTATTCGTGATAAGGAGAGAGAATTCTCTGCGTGTAAATTTGATCAACTCTGAATAAAATTCTAAATTTAACATAATTTGACTTTAATTATTTGTAATTAATTGAAAACACGGCAAATGAATTTTTTGATTAAGTAGTCTTTATCATATTTTAACTGGCGAAACATTTTTTATTTGAAATGATCATTTTAATGAATTAAAAAACAATATTTATTATCTTCTTCATAATTTTTGCTATATGATAAATTTCTTATTAAAAATTTGGTAGCATTTTTACACTTCCGTTGCTTTAACATCATTTTGATTTGAAAATCTATCAATTAAATAAATATATCTAAATTGTGTGGAAAGGGAAACTTTTCTACTCTAATGTCATTTTATAAAATATCTGAAAAATGTTACTTCTAGAAAATGTTAATTAATTTAGTTTAAGCATATTTAACACATTTGAACACAATATTTAATTTATTTAAAAAAATTTAACGAAAATTTAAAAGCACTTTTATTTACATCGAACAATAGAAAGAATAGTAGTGAAATAATCTTGAATTATTTGACACTTTTCTAAGTATTACATCCAAAATGCTGAACAAAATATCCAGATTGATTTACGGAAAATGTGTTTCATTAATCATAACTTTCCCCAACAGTATACTAGTAAGATGAGCAACACAATATAGTTCTTATTTACTGTTGTAGTGTAGTTATGGTTGTTTATTATTGTCCTGCATAAAACAATGAATTATAACTTTGGTTGAATGTGACAGAGTCTGCTTTTTTAGTATGATGTACAGCTCATATTTTAGGTATATTCATATGTAGTATGAGTATACATCTAGGTTATTTCAGTTTATACGTCATATTTATAGGATGCAAAGAATATTCTTAAAATGCTCACATCTCATGGTATTTTATTTTGATGTTAATATAAATTTCATTTTACACTCAGATAATATATAAATAAGAATTTGTATCTAGTATTTTAGCAATGGCATAAAATATTTGTGTAGCAGAAATATTAAATAATTTTTATATTAGTCATTAAAATATTAAATCATGGAGAAAACATGTTGTCAACATGAAATTTATACGATATAAGGAAAATGATATGCAAATCAATATCGTCTCAAAGCATTCATGTAAAATAAATCCAGATAACGACTTTTGGTATGAGTTTAAATGAAGATTTTGAGCAGCCGGTATCCGATACAACTATAGCATTTGATTCTGAGAAAATGTGGTTATAATTTCTCTTGTATGATGAAGAAATGTTTACCTATACGTTACAAACTTCACTAGAGGTTGAATAGTAGCTCTCTTACTCAGCTTGTGGTTTGTCCTGTCTAAATATCGCTACTCGAGATGCCTTGATTGCGTGCAAAGTATCAATTCTATGATTTAAAGTCTTCCTGTGTTATTATTTATATGTTATGATGTCAATATTATCATACAAAACCTTTACAGACCGCTAGGAGTAGATAATCGAGATGGCAGGCAAGTTACTTTCTGTACTTTAACATATATCTCCTAGTCATGAGCCTTGAGAAAATGGGGTAATTTGAAAGGTAAATATGGCTGCATGAACAATTTGCTGACATTTGAATCAATATGGGTTGTCACCTCACAAGTAAATAACTTTCCTGACTACGACTTTACTATCCTTGATGCTGTATTACAAACAAAAATGTGTTTATTCTTGTGATAAACATCATCTAAACACATGACAAGCCACGTACAAATGGTGTGATGTAAAGTTTTCGGACAAAACCTCGTTGAGTTTATTGTATCATAAAGTGATACTCATAACTGTCACATCATAATGAATGGGCATATTCAACGATATATTGGCCTATCATCTAAACAAATATAAAAGGTGCCTTGGATGCGCATCTTTAACAACTTTTATTTTTGCATTTTCAGACTTTGAGCAATGACCGTTTTACTTCTATTTTCTAAAAGAGTACGAGTGCCGCCCAACAGGTCTAGTGGTCAGCGTGCTTGACTGCGGATAGGGAGGTACTGGGTTCGAATCCTGGTTCGGGCATGGATGTACTTTCTCTCTCTATCAATCCAGTCTTTGTCCTTTCCTTGTATGAATGAGGTGTGAATGGTTGCCTACCCTATAAATGGGTACCTATGGCATGTGTGTACTGAGGAAGTCGGACTCCACACCAAAATACGTTTCAGTTGGAAAAGTGGAGTAGCGCACCCCACATTGCCAGCCTAGATGGCACACGACAACAAAAACAACAACAACAACAAAAGGGTACGATTACTATTCTTTTGAGCCTTGTGAAATGCTCCATTTTAATAGAGATATGTGTGACCTAATTTTGACAATATTATAGAAACAGCATTTAATTAGCTGCTGTTTTAGTCAACAAGTATTCTAGACCTCTTACCAATTAAACATGTACCATGAATATTTTCCAAATGACTAGTACATCCATATTGAATTAATTTATAATATAATGTAAAGAATAGATTTAAAAATAATCAAAATCTGTGTGTGATAAAAAAATAATTATTACAATAAACGTTATGTATTCTTATGATTCTTAAGTTTAAATTTTATCATCTATTAAGAGAAAGAAAATTAACAAATTAATTAAGAAAAAGAACATATTGTTCTTTAAAATTTTGCATGATTTAATTTGGGATGAAAATAATGATATAAAAATTAATTATATTTGAACTCCTGGGATATTAAATTTAAATCAAATATGTGCTTCTTGGTCACACATAGATACCTTGTGAGTTCTTATTTTAAAATATATAATATACATTGCAAATATTTTTGTGTTGGAAATTTGAAATCATTAATTGTTTTGGTTTTAAGGAATTAAATAATGCAATTTTTTGAATTTTCACATAAAAAAGTTAATTCTTGTCTAAAATTTAATACATTTAGTAAAAATATCGCTAAAAATAGTTAAAATATTACTAAAAATAAATTTAAAAATATAAAATAATTCTTTTACCAAAAATTATACTAAATATTTTTAGTTTTTTTGCAACACGTTTTTTAATTTTTATAAGGCTAAACTGAATACAATTATTCATACTATATTTTTTCTATAATTAAATGTAAAATCTAATGATAAAACTATAAATCGCGTTTATCTCAAATATATCAGAATTTGAATTTGGGACTTTGGAATTTGATTTGGAATTACATTTTTACATTTAAAATATTTTGGAAAAAGTTATAAGATAAATATGATTATTTTAACATTCACATTTTTTTAAAAATTGTTTATTAATTGGAAGGAAACAGGAGTTGTACTTAATGCAAAATGTTCTTCAAACGCTTTAGTTATAAGAACCGCTGAAGAACTTAGATAAATGAAAACTTTTCATAAACACTTAAATATTATATTTCAATTAGTTAAAAAGCTAATTTCAGTTAGTTTCAAATAAATATTAAAAATCTAGATTAAATAAAAAGTTTTGTGTTAGAAAATATAAAACTAAGCTCGGTTCCTTTAACTGATGAAAATTTTAACTAACAAATTATGATATTTATTAGCAACAATTTTTAACAATATTATGAGATATGGAAATTAGATGTAAAATTAAAAATGTTGGACATGAAAATATTTCTTGTCTGGGAAATGTTTTATCAAAATTACGAAAACAAAATCTAAAAGCAGATGAATACTTAAATGAAAATGTCATGTTTTCTTTCATATGTCACACTTCTTTATATGCGATGTAGTATTTAAAAATATAAATGAAATACTCTCAAAAAGATTATTGAAATAATTAATTTTGGAAGTTCTTAATAAATTGTTAAAACTTTAAAGTTACAAATATTTGCTTAGTGTATTTTACCTAATTCTGAATGATACTTAAAAACTTTGAAGAATCCTTTAAAAGTTGGTTGTTTAAATTATGGGACTCATATGCACACAGATAAAAATTAACAAGAATTTATCTGAAAAGCTAATTTTACTCTTCAAATTTACACTTAAAAGTTATTATACACAGTATAAATTATTAAATGTAATTGCACTTAAAAGTTCTTACCATGCCCGCAGTTAAAATATTTTCATAAACATTGATAAAATTTCCAGTAAATAATTATTTCATATTCCTTACGAAGAACTTATTAATTTTGAAACGAAAATATTTTTCTCGAAATATGAAAGTGAGTTTTAATTAGAGAGTAAGTTTATCGAAATATGCGTAAGTGTTTTTTCCCCTCACATTTGATGCATTATTAAATGCCTCAATGAGTATTAATAAGATCGTATTATTTCACTATGAGTAGGTTTCTTAAGCAAAAATGCTATTTCACTTATTTCATTAGAGAAGAATACCTTAAGTAATATATTAACTATTATAATTTTATATAACCTGTCTACATAATAGCAAAATTAAAATAAATATTTATCTAAATTTTATTTAATAAAGTATTAGTGTTCAATAATGTATAATTTTATTCCTAATGATTTTAAACTTGTAAGTCAAATACATAAAGTTTCAAAATAATAAAAAAATTACAAATTTATAGATTAATATATTGAAGTAATAATGAAAAAAATTATATTTTATTACACTATCTTTCTAATTTAATGATAAAATAACGTCGCATAAGTTATTTGTTAATATTAAAAGTTAATTACATTATTTAATTTATGAACATAATTTTCTACCATGATTTTTAAAACAATTATTTTTCACAATATAACAAATAATAAAAAAACATAAATTTTGTTAATGACAGTGTTTGAAAAAGAACATGTTTGGCCATTACTCAATTCTGTTGAAAGAAATGTGTTTGAAAATACTTTAAAAAATTAAGAAAAAAACTTACAAAAAGAGAACAACAAAATTATTTTATGCATTTTTATAAAGAAAAACCTTTGATAAAGCCCTATATGATAAAGTAGAATTTTTATGTAAGATTTTATGGTGAAATATTTTGAAATAATTTGATTTAAATGTTGTACTCTTTGAAACATAACAACATCTTGAAAATATCTATGCAAAAAATGTCATGGAAAATGACAACGTAAGAGAAAACGTATTCCAAATCCATCCAAAAACTAGCAACAAGATAATTAACTTTGTGTTTTAAAGCTTCTGGATCGAATTTCTAAATAGGATGTCTATGTTTCTAGATATATATGTTCTTCTTAATTTTACGAACACAAGAACACAAAAAACCAATTATATAACAAAAATATTGCAATGACAGCAATCATAACAAACTTAAGAAATTTCTTAACAAATATGGAACACTTCCTTGCATATTCCAGGTTGGAATTTTCGCCTTCTCTGAAAACCAAAATATTAGTTCTATTTCAAAGAAACACCCTCTCAACATGAGATCGAAGTTGATTGATTAATTTAGAGCTCACGTTCAATAACTAACCATAGAGTTACAAACTAATTCGAAATAATATTTTAACATCAGAATAAAATACTTTACTTGTCAAGTTTTTTTTAAATGATGAATTTTCAAGCTTAAGTTTGTATTTGATTCTATGACTGATGAAATCTATTGGTCTTCAAAGAAATTTGTTTTAGTTTGGTTTTTCACATTAAGGCTCCAATTTATTTCAGAGATTTTTAGAAAGAGTTTTTCTTTTAATTTAAGATATTTCACTAAATTATTCTGGAATATTTATTTATAAATTTTTTATTCAATCTATTGCAGTGCTAATAAATTTATTGTTTCAATCTGTAATTATTCATATTTTATTGAATGAAAAGTGTGAAATTTGAAAGTTAATTGTTTAATTAAATAACACGTATAGAAAGTTATTAAACAATTGTGCTGATATAAAAATAAATAATTATATTCCATTTTTATATGAAATAATCAGTTTTCACTTATCAGTTTTACTTTCAATACATTTGGCATTTTTCCAGAAATTAGTAGAAATTAGTATTTCCAGAAATTAACTATATGTTTATGTGATAATCATAATTAATTTATTTGAAAGTTGAAGAAAAATGTAGTTATTTTATAAAAAAATAAGGAAAACATGCTTAAACTTTAAATTAAATAAGATTATTAAAGTGCAAAATAATAGTTGTTATACTTCATCTAACTGATAATAAGTAGTAGTGTAATACTCTATAGTTGAAAGAATAAAAATATTGAATATTAATGAATTAATTAGACTATAAAAATGCAATTTTGAAAAAAAATTTAAATTTCTGAAAAATAATTCAATATTCTTTCTAAAGTAAAATTTTCCGATTTTTACTATATTTTTAAAATATAAAAATCAAAAACGCTGTATCAATAATTTAGTATTTATAGACATTCCTTCTATTGTAGTAAATGTTTCTATAAATATGTAACAAAAATTTCTTTAACTAAAATAAAAACATTTTAAAAATAAAAAAGTGAATAAAAGTACTTCAAATTTTAGAAATAAATTGAAATGAGAGTCTGTGGTAATTCTTTATAAGCATTTTACATTTGCAAAAGAGACATTTCTTGAAAAAAATGTGATATAAAAGTGAAAACATTAATGAAAAATATAAAATTAAATTTCAAAATTAAAATATTTAACATACATAAGCATAAAAAAACAGAAAACTTTAATTTGAAAGTCCACATCATAGAAAAGTATAATATATTATTTGATAAATTTCATTAGTTAAATATGTATATATTTATAAAAATATACATGATAATTTTATGACAATTGCTGAACAAAAATAATTATTTTGCTGCTCTTGTATCTTTTCTCTAAGAAAATATTAATACCCGGTTGTTAAATTTCTAATTTCTAGTCTTTTTCATGAATAATAAATAGTAGAAAGTTTAAAGTTCTCATCTCAATCACGTATATTAGTATCTGGGATCTATATTTTAATTTATGAGTCCCGATCATATCTCTCCCAGTTTCGGTAGTCCAATGACAAAATGATTGCCACTACATCGAATCCTTTCAGATACTTGAAGATTGACGCGTCTTTCCGGTTTTTTCATTGATTTATAGAGAAAGAAAGTTCCGAAGTGCTGAGAGTCATCAAACTCAAATTTTCCTTTCTCACTCCCAGGAAGAAAAATGTGTTCCATCCAAAGTAAAAAGATTCTTTGAAAAAAAAAGGTCCTTTATTTCTCTCTCTTGTTACTAGAGATGTAATAATTCCGCATATAATATATATATATATATATATATATATATATATATATATATATATATATATATATATATATATATATATATATATATATATATATATATATATATATATATATATATATATATATATATATATATATATATATATATATATATATATATATATATATATATATACATATATATATATATATATATATATATATGTATATATATATGTATGTAT
Source organism: Latrodectus hesperus (assembly GCA_037975125.1). NCBI lineage: Eukaryota > Metazoa > Arthropoda > Arachnida > Araneae > Theridiidae > Latrodectus > Latrodectus hesperus. Next base: position 5,294,447 of record CM075850.1, read on the forward strand.
GTATGTATGCATGTATAACTGTGGTTATTTATGTTTGAAATTTAATTAGCACATATATATAAAAAATATATTATATAAAATGTGATACAAGGATTAATTTCTTAATCTATTGAAATTTGTCCGCTCAGCAAAAATGTTCATTGATATTAAATTGAATCATTAGATTAAAAAACAAAACATTTATTTCAAAAGAGTACAATATTTTCAGCATTATTTGTTAAAAGCGAAATAAAATTATTATTGTCATTATTATGGTTTGGGTACAAGCAGACTTCAGATATTTTTCCAAACAATTACATTTGTCTTGATATGTTTATCTTTATTTTAATATAAATCTATAAAAATCTTAATTTACATTGTATTTTTTTACTAAATTTACATTACAATGTATTAAAAGCATAGACTGAAACTAAAATTGTGAGTGACATGTTTAAGCAAATAATCGATGAATTTTTTCAGCCATTTTAATTTATATTGTGTCCTGTGGTAGTGAGTTAAATGAAAATAGCCCTAAAAGTTCAACAATAATTAAATATTCAAAGCTAGTTGTCATAGAAATACAAAGTAGAAACGAGAAATTGAAAAGAGTGACAAAACACATCCAAACAGTTCAAAACCAAAAAAACGTAAATAACAGTCCCCACTATAGGTGCTCTCAGACAGTTCAGAAGAAAAGAGAAAGAGAGAGTAAAGTGTCACAATTTTCTAAATAAAAGTAGCTCACCTTAAATCTATAATAATAATATTTATAGTTGATCTATATTATTTATTTTTATTATTAAATTAGTTTTGTTGCAATTAAACATTTATTTTCTCATTTTCATGTAACAGTGCTTAATTTTTGAGCTTTAAAATTGCTAAATATTAGGTTTTGAAAATGAAAGTTAAAATATTTTTATATCTAAGGAAAGTGCAACATTTTATTCATATTTTATCATTCGTTAGATTGTAATAAAACTGATGTTTGTTTTCCTATTGAATTGAGAAAATAACGACTAAAATTGAATTTGTTAAGGATTGCTGACAAAGATTTTATCATTTTTTATGGTTCATTTAAGAATTTTTCACTGAGATTAAAAGCGCAGGTACATTCTTTTTGAAGTCAAATAATTGTGGTTGTGAAGTTGAAAATTTTATTCCCTCTTAAAGCAAAATTTACAACTTTAAACTTTTAGTCGTCATATTATATTGCATCAAGAAGTCATAGCAATACAATTTAACAATACAAATAAATTTTTCTAAATTTTAAAAACGTAGCTTTTTAAAAATGTCCATTATCAAAATTAATATTATGACCACGCATAATAAATTATTTCATACAGAAATAAAATGTTTAGTTAATAAAAAATATTTTTCTCAAAATCAAAATCAAATTTGTTGTAACCATTTATTTTTTTTATTTAAGTCATCAATAATATGCATACCATTTTATTTATTAATGTTTCAAAATTTAAAGTTAATAGAATTAATTCTAAGAATAAAACATGCAATATCATTAATATAAAATTTGTTTTTTTTTTAATTTTCAATACAGGCAATGCTGTGTTTATAAAAGAATAAAAATTTATATGCATTCTATGTTAAGGAAAATTTGATCAATAATGCAATATTATTATGAATTAGTTAAAATAATATTTAGTAAGTTAAAGTATTTGTGTGAATTTATATTAAAAATGAAACTGAAAATTTGATTTACTATTTTACTTAATATTATAGTCATTTTATTTATACTAATAAATTTGTCAAAAATGAATACATTTTAGAAGATATCAACAATCAAATATCATTAAACAAATAAAGAATTTTATAATATTATCATAAAATATTTATTTCTGTCGTAAGCAATTATAAAATATGATTTTTCTTGACTGTTACATTTTCAGAAGTATAATGTTTTAGTCAGTAATATACAATTCCTGTTTTAATATTTTATGAAAAATCAATAGTTAAGAACTAAAATAAGAATCGCAATTCTGCACTATTATATATAAAAATAGAGGATAAATGAAATAAAAAATAAAGAATTAAAATAAAAGCCAACATCTATATAGGTCAATTTTCTTTACTATCATTCTTCATAATCTTACTTACGTAGAATTTTAATTTTTGATATATTTAACTTTTTTATTTTACTATTTTAAATAAGGTGTTTTTGTTTGAAAAACGTGAAATCGATGAAAATAAACGTTTCTTTCTAAAAATAAGTTTGAAATAAATAAGTATATATCAATATTTCTGATATTTCGGAAATACCATGAAAGAAAAATATGAATTCTGTTGTCATATAAAGGATCCATGGATAATGAAATCGCAACTCACAGAATAATATATAAATCACATTTAAATATAATTCAGAACGTAGAAATTTTATGAATGAGGAGAATTTTTCTCAAAAGCAATGAGGCAAAATCTATGGTCATTTGTAGTCTCATTGGTAATATTGTGTATCATATAAGTGAATCAAATATTCATGTAATGGTCTTAAAAGGTTTAACTAACTTTTATTTCTTATTGAATGATTTATATACAAAAACTGAAAGCTTTTAAGCGAAAGGGTAGTGGAAGAGAATATAATGCAAACTAAATAAACTACTTAAACATAATTTAAATTCATAATTCAGTTCTGCTGGATAATATATTTTGAAATATAGTATAATGTCAAATACTTTTGAATAATATTTTCCTATAACTAACAAACAATTTTGTTTTTAAAATATTTAAAAACATGCTGTAATTTAAATACAATACAGATGAAACCTTTATGAAACATAAAATTAATATGATATAAACAAGAAAAGAGAAAATTGATATTGTTTACAGATATCAATTTTCACTTTTCTTGTTTATATCAGATTGTTATTTGATTTGTTATCATGGATATTTTGTCATATAACTAGTAAATTACAAGACAGTTTTATTTCTTGTACTCGTATTACATTGCTTTGTGCAGTGTTCTTATTACAATGCACCCAGATATATGATAATATATATTATTTGATTTAAAATCAATCATTTTCAAAATTCATCTATTCTGCATATGGTATTTGTTTTATGATTATATTCTTTAATTTCGTATTTTATAAAAAAGAAAGTATACATTTATTAACATTATATTTTAATTAACTAAAAATTGGATGAATGCTTTAAAAGTGTGTAGCAACATTTGTTTTACAGAAATGTACAAGTGAAAATATAGCTTTAAGTACAAAAATTTTTACAGGCATCTTTTATATGCATTTCGTTATATTAACCAAGTTATTTTCGGAAAGAATTTTTTCAAAGCCTGAGAATAATTTTTTAGAACTAAAAACCTCGAGAGAGAACTTAAGCGTCAATACTGGTAACATCTCTTGTGTACAGAATAAATGAGTCAGTTCTTCCATTCAGCATTTACTAGGTAAATTAAATTTTAACTCTAGAGTATTAAGAATGATTCTTCATTGTGAAACTGAATTAATGAAAAAGATTTTGAATTAAATATGTTATTTAAATTAGTATACATAGTTATATATTCATCTTACTCTTTGTAACTACATTATTATTATATTATTATATTGTTTATTCACTTTCTTACTTTTTGTAAAATTTTAATTTCTAAATACATGCATATATGCTTCAAAATCATCCCGAAGAATTTTTCTTAAAACTAAATTAGGTGGTTGTAGTTGCTATTTCTAAACTAGGCGTTTTTAAAGACATATATGTATTTCATAATAGGAAATATTTATTAACGATATTATTGCTCTAATATAAGAAACAGTTTTTGAGATTTAGTATTTTCTCTCAAATATTTCTAAATTTTCACAAACATATCCCTATATAATGTCTTTTATATAATACGAGAACTGAACTAATTAGCTACAGAGAATTCAAATGAGACAGCTATTTAATAAAATGTAGTTTTTTTAAGATATATTTATAATTTATTATCTGAAATGCCTCTTAGAATGCAATATTTTATTTTATGTAATGAGAAATCTTATAAACAATGCTTTTTAGAAAATATTCTTATTTTAAAAACAAGTGATTAAGTAACTTGACATATTGTATAAATTATCTGCTTATCTATGTGTTTTGAAAACGTTTACTGATAATAATTATAGTCTGCCAAACTAATAATAGTTACAATATTAATATTGTTTAACAGTTAATTATTCTTGAAGTTTTATAATTTTATTTATTGAATATTAAAGAATGTTATTTGAGTTTTCTTCATTGGTATTCAGTAATTTTGCATTTTGAGTTTCAGTTTTACAATTATTAATTATTGCAAAACTTAGTTTAAGAATATTTTAGCATGAATTTTTATTTTTATATTTTGAGTAAGTAATATTAACATGACATAAGTTTTCAACAACTTTAAATATTAAATAATTTACCCATTGTTGAAAAATATTCACCTTAATAAATTTATGAAACATGAAAAATAGGGCAGAAAAATTTTTAAAATGTCTGGATAAACTTTTATAATGTCTAAAATTGTGCGAAATATTTCATAACACGTCAGTTACTTAAAACTTGTAAATAAGGACAATATCTTGATGTACTTTTAATACATATTAATATATATATATATATATATATATATATATATATATATATATATATAGATATATATATATATATATATATGTATATATATATATATATATATATATATATATATATATATATATATATATATATATGTATATATATATATATATATATATATATATATATATATATATATATATATATATATATATATATATATATATATATATATATATATATATATATATATATATATATAAGCAATAAACATAATTTATTTTAGGAATTTGATCTCATGGATTTATTAATAGATTTTATGAAAAATATTTATAATAAGTTATAATATTCAATCAGATAACAAGACGGTTTTTAAATATTTAATTGAACACCAAATAGTAAAACATTTACTTAAAATAAACTGGAAAAATTATAGGATACAATTTAATCTTTTGGTAGCACTGGTTACAGAATATCAACTGCTAGGAAGTGAATAATATAATCTGGTATATTGAAAAATGTTTGGAAGTTTAAATTTGTTAATCCATTTTAGTAAATATTTACAAAATTTCATCTATTTTCACAAAATGTAAATTGTAAATTTGTAATTTTATGTATGATGTATGAAATCTTTATTTTCTTTAAAAAAATTTTTAGGTACATAGTTTTTATAAAACATATTTGAGTATAAAATATTCAAATATTTAATGATTTAATGTGACAAACGGTCATGATATCAAACCATAAATAAAAAGGCGTTATAAATAAATCATTTTGTAACATACAACTTATATTAGTAAAACGCTTCAATCATAAATTAATTTTGCATTGCACTAGTTTTTTTTGTGATTTTGTTATCACAAAAATAAATAATTATAGTTCAAAAATTTGTAGAAATTAAGGAAACAGTTTATAATTGTTTTCTATTTGAAGTTTTTCATAAACATAATAATAAAGGTACCACAAATTTTGTTCAATAAAAAATACTGTATATGTAAAATATATAGAACTTGCAAATAATTTCCCTAAATCACAAAAATATATGTCAATCAGGAAAATTGAAAATATGGGAATATAGTGATATGTCTAATTTGACACATTCTGTTAAGTTTCATATAATTTAAAATTTTTAATGTATCAATCTCAACTTTTATACCATAGATTATACGTATTTTGTAATTACTTAAGTCTAGTAAAACAAACTTACAAATTTTATTTCCTGGTATATGCTCTCTAAGTGTAAGCATTTTACAAAGTTTGGGTGATTAAAGTTAGTTTTGCTTACAAGATATTAATTGTTCCAATAACTCGATTTTTGAGAGTTATACACATGTTTCTAAAATATATTTCAATTTGAAGTTTAGTAAACAACCAATTTTCACTTTAGAATTTTCTTTTTAATTAGAGAATTAATAATTATTTTTCCATAAGATGAAATATTTTGATTAACTTTTTATGTATTTCAATAAAAATTAAATTTTTTATTTCCTGAAATTCCATTAAAAATGCTTACACTGTCATATAAATTGTTAAAAAATTCTTTGAAATTCAAAAAAAAAAAAATAAATAAATAAATAAATAAATTAAACTAATTTACACGAAGAAAATTATTTTTTCAAATATAAAAAAATATTTTTAAATTAATTATAATAATTTTTTTAAAATTTCGAAAGTTGTTGCCATTTTATATTTTAGATTTCCCGTAAACTATTTAAAGATATTCTACGTGATTTATTCATTTTACATATTTTTATCAATTGTACACTATTATCTACATTCGAGACGCATTTATAGTTTTTATGTGATAACAAACATGTTAATTTAGTTTACATTTCATTAGTAGTGGATTTTACTATTTTCTCGATTGTAAATTCAAAGAGTCATTGCTATATTTTTATAAAAGTATTTTGATTAAGTATTTTATAAATGCATATTTAATAAGTAAATTTAGCAGATAATTAAGTTTGACAAACTTTAACTTACAGTTTAATATTTGTCATGTTAACCAATGAATAGATAAGTTTTAATTAGGATCACATCAAATTAGAAATTTAGTTCTAAGCTTCTACGTAATAGATCATTAATTAACTTCAGCTGTGTTATTATAACTTCGTGTTAGGTGTGTCTGAAAATCCTTGTCAAATATAAATTTCAAAGCTTAATTAAATTTAGGGTGTCAGAAGAAATTAAATGTGATGAAAATCAATTAATAAGGTATTGATTGTACTAAAAAATATGACACAGGAATGCTAATTTATGAAATTCATTTCATAAATTCTTTCATGAAACAATAGTTGATTTATATTGTAGAAAATGCAAAACAATATGATATTTTACACATTTAAAACTAAGGCTCTCACTTTTGTTAAGTGTAGAAATAAATATTAATTTTCAAATTATTTATTTAAATTTCATTAATTTTGAAATTATTCATTTTAATTTTATGCTTATAAACATTACAGCATTTTAAGAATTGCAATAATTTGTTTAAAGTTTACGAGTGTATTTATTTATAAAGCTTGTAAAATTTCAACCTATATAAAAAAGTGTTTAGCAAAGAGATTATAAAATGAAAATAATAAAATTAATTCATCACAAAGAATAAATGTGTTCTCTTAGTAACTAAAATGATCGTTATTAACAACTGGAATAAATATGTGCCCAGTAAATAAAGTAATACTAATTTCTTATGCGTTTCAAATAAGCAATGAATTGATACACATAAAATGAATGAAAATTTTTAACGAGTTTGATTTACAATGTGTGCTTTAGTTTCATTAAAAGAATTAACATTCTAATTGGCCATTACATTATCTGCACTATTAAAGATTGATTATAAAAAATAAAATAAGCAAATTAAGTTATATTTTATGAGAAATAAGAATACTTGGTTGTTGTTTTTACTGAGTTTAGTTTGTATTCATTAAAAGTCATTACTATTTCTTATGCTTTTCAATCTAATTCATGTTTTCTATTGCATACAATTTATTTTAAGATTTTCTGCATTGTAAGCGGATAGTTAGAAACTATTCTATATGTTTGTTATCTTTCCATAATTTTTTTTATTATAATCATGCATGAAACTTTTCTAATTTGATTCTAAATTTCCTTAATTAATTATGTGAAAACATATTTTTACTTGACGCAACAATATTCAACTATTTTTTTTCAAAATCTAATAAAATATTGTTGTTTTATTTGTTTGATGAACATTTTGCTGGTGATTCATATTGTCAGTTGCTTAGAAAATGTATTATTTTCTCTGCATTCATGAATTTTTTTCTCTATCCTGGATGCTCAGCATATAAGTACTAAATTAAATATATTTCCATAACTCAAAATTTAAGAAAACATTTGTACACACTCATGATTGAAGTAATTTATTCTCTGTACATCAATCATCTCCATGTATGAACGATATGTACTATATGAACAAATTAAAATAAAAAACGTAATTACTGTAATTTATTTCATATAATTTCTATTATTTTAAATATAAAACCAATTTTTAAAACAAATATATATAAAATTTAAAATAGTTTATTTATATTTAAATCAAAAGTTTATATTACATTATTATAATATTAAATTGTGACATCACTTATGAGCAAAATTAAATGGATAGTTTCTTTCGTGAAAATATGCAAATAATAGATTTTTAACTTGTAATTTCAGAGGAAAAGTATAAAATGCTTTACAAAATACTCTCATACCAGATTTCTTCATTTCTGAAGAATTGTTCCTTGTATGGCTTATTAAATGTAATAGCTATAACATATTAAGAATAGAATGTTGAGTATTGAGTAGTTGCGTTTTTGTCATAAATTAAATGAGTAATAACTGTAATTATGAGTTTCTTACAGATAAAATATTATAAGTTTTCTCTTGTTCACATTCACAATATGAAAAAAATGATAATCAAATTGTACCACCCACAAAGGGACGAATATTTATTCAAAACTTTCAATATATAAGATGGTATATAATTAAAAATACGATATGATTTAAAATGTATAATCGATTTTAAATTTATCTTCGTTCATTTTAGTTTATTCATTTCCTTAATTTCCTAAAAAATAGATATAAAATATGATCTTTATTGTAATATAATAATTTAATTTTTATACCACTTATTTTGAGGGAAACAAATTTAATTTTGAAAAATATTTTCCACTTAAAATTTATTTTCTACCGGTTCATGAAAAAATTAAAAATAATAGGGAAATTTAAAGTACAATAATTTAAAGTAGGATAATCTCGAATAGGAAAAAATAATTTAACATTTTTTATGGTTGGATGAAAATAATTTCTTTATAATCAATTCCGCCTTTAATCTAATATCTTTAAGAGATAAAAGTTGTCAAAAAGTTGTTGGCGAACCATTCAACTAGTTGTAATATACTTTTTCAAGCGGTTGTCATTTTCTTTTTAATTAGGTACATAAAATTCTGAATTATATGCAAATGAAGATATCTAGAGGATTTTCATAACATTTTATTTGACATTTTACTAATCTTCAGAATTATGTCTTAAATTGCATTTAATTTTATGATTTTAAGAATGATATAATTTTTAAAGAAATATATTCTATATTACGTAACAACTTCTTATAAATATAAAGTTCTGCATAATTTTTGCGTAGTTTTAATAGGATTTTACCTGTTTCTTTTATGATATTGGGCCAAAATTAAATTATGCTAAGTTTCTTTAAAAAGAGTATTTTTTCCTTGAAAGTACATTAATAATTAATAGTTCACATTTATTACATACAATGCTTAATTAAAATTAATATGCAAGATCTATCATTATTTGCTTCTGATTTATAATGTTCAAAATTAATAAAAGAAAATCCGCGAAAATTTCACCAAACTCAGAATTTGGCATCCTAGATTATATGGTATCTGTTTATTTTAAATACATTTAAAAATGCTTATATAAATAAAAATGGGATTGATGTGATGCAAAACTAAATAATTTGTCTCATTTACAAAGTAATACACTTCCAAACAATTAGAGGTGTCTTTTAGATGATTTGTTCCAAATAACAACATTAATACACACTGTTTATCACTTTTAATTGGTCAAAGATATGAAATATTGTTTTCAATTAATTAATTTTCATTCTTAGAGATTTCCGAGCTTTTCCAATTCAGCATAAATTTTTGTTTTTCTATTGCACTAGAAATGCCACTATTTATATTAATGAATTTTCTCTCTACATGAATGTTAATTAATAGAAAAAGTAGAGCATTAGGAAAAAAATAAAAATTTGCATGAAGTGTTCTTTTTTTATTTTATACATTTTGTTTCAGATAATAACTTACTATATAAATGACTGATACTAATGAGTAAATTGTTGCTTCCTAAGAAAACGAAATCATTTATCTGATGATTTCTCACTGTCATAACGACGGCAACTTAATGTAATTTGAGTCCCTACTCTAGATACTATTAATAAAAATATAATTACATGCTCATTGTCTTTAACTTCTGAAAATAATAAAGCAATTTCCTTGAAACTATTGTAATACTATCTGTCGCAGTAAAGTTTTTAAAAGCAACAAAAAAAACTTTTTTTATAACAGCATAAGAATGTCATCAGCTAATGGCAAGAAAACTCTAACACTTCTAAGCACATTAGAAAATATTTTATTGAAAGTTGTTAAAGTTTTGTAAGACTTTTATCAATTGTTATTTATATCGCAATTATTTTGTGTTTATATCTGAGTCTGGGATTTCGATATTTATTTACTTATTGCAAAATTTAGGATTATATCTAAAATCTAGTAAAAAAATAAGCGCTCACATATTTTATTTTATTGATTTATATTTATGTCTGGATAATTTATGTTTTAACATATTCATAACAAATTTTTGCAAAACATTGCTTCTTGGAAGCTCAAAATTTGCATTTTGATTTACACATTTTCTATTATTAAACATTCGCATCTAAAATTTAATAATTTTATTGACTTAAATTTTTATACTTTTTTTCTTATGATTCTAAGAATATCCTTTTTTTCCAAATGTAGCTGATAATTTTTAAATTCATTCTAAAGTAAGTAAAAACAGTATATGTTCACTTCTTGTAGATCATTTTTAGAATCCTATTTGTTAGAAAATTTTATTATATATATATATATATATATATATATATATATATATATATATATATATATATATATATATATATATATATATATATATATATATATATATATATATATATATATATTATATGTACTTATTAATCAAAATAATCCGTGAAGTTGATCTGGAAATAAAAGTCATGAATCCTTTAAATTAGTGCAGCAGCACTTTTATCAGCCCTAATGAGGAATCTAGTCTCAGATTTTATTAGAGAAATAAAATATAAGGTACTTCAAATCTTGCATAAATAGTATAACGAAATTCATAATAAAGTTAATGATAAGGAATCTTAAGTTATGATAATGAATCCTTATAATAAGTTAAAATCAATGAAATTCATAGTAAAAAAGTTAAAATGAATCCAGTGATTAAAGTAATAGTACCTTAATCAAGTATAGATAATAAAATAAAAATGAAAATAATTCTATCAAATAAATTATAGTTTGTGAAATACTAAGAAAAAAACCAACGCTTGTCTCCGGAAGAACGAATATTTGTCTTGAATTATATAAGAAATGGTGCTATTAAAGAAAAAATAACAAAAATTACAAACAAATTTTTTAATTAAATAAAATTTACTTAAGATTAAAAATGAGAAAAAGTATAAAGCGATTTATTAAGACAAGTTGTGAGTTTGATTATGTAAAAGTATAGTAACACATATACAATAAACTCAGATAACTTGAAACTATTACTTTGGTTACATCAAAATATTCCCAAATATTTAGTTTCTGCTATTTTGAAAAATGATTCTGTTTATTCATTAATAAAAAATTTACTGTTTGTTTATAAAAACAAGAACCTAGATATCATGCAATTCATTATCTTTGTCCTTGTGTGTGTGTGCTTGCAGATTTTTATCTCTCATCAATAAATGGTTTATTTATTCTATATTTTTGTGGTATGCAAAATTTAAAAGTAACAGATTGACTTCATGTTACGAAAACTTAAATTATGTCAATTCTTGGGAAACAAGATTTTTTTAAACTGTGTTTAGATGTACAAGCATATCAAGCATATGATTCTTATTTTCTTTTTGTATTTATATATTTGTGATTACTTCCTTTATAATTACTTTCTCCTCACACAAATGGGTGGCAACAAAGCACACATAAATGGGTGGCAAAATGGCGAGTAACTGTCTGCTAAGCTAGTTTCCTGTTCGACACGGTAAGCCATTCATGATTCTTTGATGGTCCGGATCGGGCTATAACTGACACGGATGAGTGTTGACCAAAACAAACCGAGCTGGAACTGGATGGTAAGTAATGAGCCAACAAAGTCTGGCCATTGGTGGTCCTGAAGTTGTTGTGCAGCATAATAAAGGCAATTAGTTTTTATTGCTATTTTTTATTGACAGAAACTTTTTTTATTTATAAAAACAGTTTTTTACTGTGATGTCAATAAATTTCACAGATAACATCACACTTTTTAACTTTAAAAAATATTTTTCAGCAAAAAAAAAAAATATTCTTATTGTTTATTTTTTAAACCGCATAACAGTATGACGTTAAAAACTGTGAAGTGCTTATGTCAGCCTTAAGTGTAAAATGGCGGAGTTTTCACTGTTGCCTCAAAGAGTCGAAATAAATTTAAGAAAAGTAAGCATTTATTATTTTTGATTTAATCAGGATAGAATTTTTTAATCAAGAATGATATATTTGTTTATTGCTAGGAAAGCGTCGTAAGCTATTGACATACTAACAAAATAATGGCATTCGAAACGTTTTATTGTTTTTATGTTTTATAACCCTATTTCCTAACTGTGTTTGGAATAAAAAATATACTGTGAACAGAAATTTCTTATCCTACTTATATGCTATATTGGTGTAATTAATGTAATAAGAAATTAAATTCTGGTGCTGGCGAGGCCTCCGTTAACTTAGCTCCTCTCACTTTCACGGAGATTCACTCCAGAGAAACAATTAAGAACAGAATGACTTATTCTTAAGGATTGTCCCTCCGGTACTGGTACCAAAATTCCCGTCCCGGAGGCTCCCTGACTAACGACTTAAGTCGTCAGGAACAAACTATTCTCACCCGATTTCGAAGTGGACATCTTAAAACCCTAAAATTTTCTGAGGGTTCCCAAACCTTTGAAACCTGTACCAACTGCTCTACCGAGCAGGCTTCGTCTGAACATATCCTTGAGTGCCTAGGGCTCTCCAGGCAAAACTTGGTTGACGACCCTCTTCTGGTTTTGGATTATTGTACAGTGTACAACGTCATGGACCTGGTCTAGCGCTGCTGGCCTTTGGAACCATGCAACAACAACAGAAAATAAATTTTCCAGACCTCGATTTTTTATTAGAATTAATATTTTACATATCTCAAACATTTTTCTCAGATTTTCTGTTTGTTACGAAGGAAGTTTATGTAGTAAATGACAGTTTAAAAATATTCTATTTGAAATAACTTAAATGTTTATTTCCATTAAACGCAATGTAGGATTTTGTAACGGGTGGCCTATACTTTAGGGTGCCCCTAGGTTTTTCGCAGTTTTGCACTAGGTTGAGTGATATTGAATATGGTACAATTTGATTGCAATAACATTCATTCAATAAATTGAAATAAGCAAATTAATTAACAATGAACTAAATTTGGGACAGCTAAAATCTACTAATTTGACATTCATAAACTAATTAAAAATTTATTACAAAATTCATTACTCCTTCATAAAATTATATGTCACATTTCATTTGATACAATAAATAAAACAAACTATAAAATATTTCAAATGAATATTTCTCGATTTAATATTTCTAATTTATTGAAATGTGAATCCAAATTAATATAGTCAACTAATTTGAAAAATAAAAAAGTACTAGAATGCTTAAATACTAATGAATGCACACTTAAAAATATTGTTCAAAACAGAAACTAAAGAAAACAATTTCACTTAAGTTGATTTAGGACAGTAAATATTTACCGAAGAATGAAAGATTTATTGTGTTTCTTGAATAGTGATTTATAAATACTTTTACAATTTAAGATGAAATTTTTTTCGGTTTATTTATTTTTTGAAGAAAATCAAGATTAGTTTCATTCTAATGTTTGATTTGAGAGAAACCAAGTGTAATAAATTTTTTAGATATTTCATATTATATGTGAGATGAAGAAAATGCGTCACAAATTAAGCAAAACCATGAATTTCTGTATGAAATGTTTTCGTAAAATTTTTTATGTAACATCGAGTAATACAATAACTTTTATGTGGATATAAGAAACCCACTAATAATAGTGTTTATTTAAAGAAGGCTTTTGAAAATGGAAAAAAGCAGTTTCTGTTCCTGAGGCAAAAATACAAGAGCATTATTTTAAACTGAGTCTTTCAAACAAAAGACTTTTCTTCTAAGATTCGAAAAATATATGTATTTCATTGTAATATAAGCTCTATAACTTTTGGTAAAGGATTTGTAATTTATGCAAATATTTGTCTTTTATGAAATTTTAAAAGAAACGCTTTAATATTTTAAAACACAGGATAATATAAAAGAGACTTATGTATTCAAAAGAGTTTCTGCTGTTACTGAAAACTACCATTATACATACTCATTTCCCATAATTGTAATATACTTATAAAGCTCATAATGAAATTTTTACTCTTGATATTTTTGGATTTGATATTCTCATTTTTTGAGTATTCAATGCTTTTTAGAGATGAATTTTTCCAGGAAATTTATACTATTTATTCTCTTTCCTATTCAATAAAGAATGCATAATTGTTTTATGTTATTTCTTTACACGTAACGGAAATTTATACGTAAAAAATGTCTATAAGCCAAACAAAACAATTTAAAAAGGTAGGCATCTTTGTCTTTCTGGTAAATTTTTCATAGTGAGAGAAACGTATTCACACCAATACTTACTGAGTAAAATTTTCAAAACGTCCTGCCAGACTGATGAACTCGCTAAAAGCAACATCTGTCACCCACTGTTTAAAATAGCTAGGGATCGAATCTGGGAGTTTCTTTCTATACATCTACATCTACATCTACTTTCTTTCTATACATCTACTTTACTATACATCTAATAATTTTTTGAGCTTTAAAAATCTTATGGTTTCTAATAAGCAAAAATGTTGCCAAAAATAATTTGGCCTAATTGAGAACTAGATTTTATTTTTTTAGAATATATATATATATATATATATATATATATATATATATATATATATATATATATATATATATATATATTATTTTACAATATTTGAATAATTCTTCAATATTCAATATTTGAAGGTTTAAATTTAAATACTTTTTGGAAAATATCTTGATTCTTTCAAATTAAATATCAAGCACAAAAAATTGGGCGTGGTAAAAATATTGAATATATTTTGTTAAACTTTATTTTTACGCAAAATCTTGTAGCTAAGTTAAATATTATATTAATTTTTCAATGGTGCCACTAAGTCTTATTCTCATATAGTGAATGATAAAATAAATTTGCATACTAACGTAAATTTTAAGCTATAAAATATGGAACTATGTTTATTAAACTGTCTATAGGGTGAAAAATTTACGAATAAATTAACTTTTAAAATACAATCATAAACTCAAGGTAATATTTCTCTAAAATCATTGTTTTATGCCGCGTCTTATTATACAATGAATTTTTATATTATAATACACTTAACAACAAATGGGATTTCTGATTAGTTCTCTCTGATGATTCTGACGCACGCCTTTGAAACTGTAATCCAGTGTAAATCTTTAGGAATTTTAATTACAAGTCACAATAACCTGATAATTGAAATAAATAATAGAATATTTATGGTGAACAGAAGCAATTACGGCCTCCAAAAAATTCATTTCAAAATTTAACAGTGTAAAGCATTTATAAACTGTTAATTTTTGAAAAACTGTTAATTTTTGAAAGATAAATCATAAGAAAGTTTTTAGACGCGTTAAAAATGGGAACGTATGGAGAATCCAATATAATAATGAGATCTTCAAAAAATGTGGTAAATGTGGCGGGACTGATAACAGTCATAGCGTCACGCATCGGATGGCTGAGTCATCGCTACAGAAATTCTGATGCTGATCCTACCAAAAAGACGAACTTCTCAAATATAGAAGAAACAAGAAGGGGATGACCACTCACAAGATGGCTAGATGATGTTGAAAAGAACCTCAAGATATTGGGAGTCAAACTATGGCAGGCCATCATTCTGACAGGGTCAGATGTAGAAAGATCTCCGAGTCAGCCTAGGCCTGCAAAAGACTGTTGTACTTATGAAGAAGAAGAATATACATAATATTAAAAAAATCCTTGTCATGAAAGTAGTTACTTTTTCTTACAGTTTTTCGTTATTTAGTTAATTGCTTACTTCTAAATATTAAAAAGTACAACAATGATTTTTAATTTTTTATATTTAATTGGTTTGTGGATTTGATATGTGTATTATAGAACCGTTAATGTAATTATAGTATGAAATAAACGAAGAGGCCTTTACTTGTTTACCTTTGTGAGAATCATGGTTTTTTTTAAGGAAACAAGTATAATAAAATGCATAATACATTTAAATGGTGAATTATTTTTCCAAGTATCTTTTAGAAATAATAAAAAACACAATAATAATAATATATTCATTAATTCTATTACTTTAAACATTTAATTTTGTTTGATATTAAAATTCCATGAGTAATTATTGTCGAAATGCTATTAATAGTTATAGATTAAGCATGTTTATCAATTGCTTTTAGGTTTATTTATTATATTAGTATACAACCAAATATATATTACTATATTAGTATACAGCCAAATGTTCTAAAGACAGCCTTCTCAAAATAACATTTTGTGTGAAAAAGGTTGTATTTTAATTTAAAATAATAAATTAAGTTAATGAAGAAAGTTTTCTATTCGATTAACTTTCAATTATAGTACAAAATTAAATGTAACTTTTTTTTGATAAACTCTAAGAAGTTGTTTGGTTAAAAATAAGGATTTTCAACCCGGCAACTTCTTGCAGTTTGTAATTTTCTTTTCAGTATCACTGCTTTTACTATAAAACTTTTGGTATTGATTTTAAAGTATTTAATATTATCTCATAATGTGTTTGATTTGCACAAATTTGTTGTAATTTACTAAGATTTGAATGTCCCATCTAATATTTCTGTCTATAAAATTATGGAATAAATGACACTGCTAAAATATTTCTTGAATCTGCTTTTTCAATAAGAAGGGTAGTTTCAAATTTTATACGTTTTACTATAAGTTCTACAACTATATTTTACATTTAACTATTAGAATAAACTATTGGTTGAATTTATTCTTCTATTGAAGAAATAAGGAAGTGAAATAAATTTCGAAATTTTTTTAAAATACTTAAATAGGCATGTTTCTAATTTTAAACCCTATATTATTTTGATATACTAATCCAACAAA
The DNA here is from genome assembly GCA_037975125.1 of Latrodectus hesperus. NCBI lineage: Eukaryota > Metazoa > Arthropoda > Arachnida > Araneae > Theridiidae > Latrodectus > Latrodectus hesperus. Next base: position 5,311,520 of record CM075850.1, read on the forward strand.
TGTTATCAGAGACGAGAAAATATATATCTAAAGTATTAAAAAATATTTTAAATTGTTAAGCATAATTTTAATTACAGAGCAGGAAGTGATTATTCCAAAATATTAACTTTAATTATTTTAAACAACCAATTATTTAAAAAATTTTCCTTGTTTAGTAAAAACCTTTTAAAATTTGATAAGCAAGATTTCATAGAAATATTTTATGTTTTATACAGAAATTTTTCAAAATAAAATTAAGAAATAAGGAAATATAACTTCTTAAGAAATCAATTAATATAAATTGCTAGCCATTTGGATATTAGCTTATATAGTAGAATAAACTATACAGTAAAATAAATTACATATAGTAGATAAGAAAAGGTTTAATTAAGCAAATGTTTTTTTAACATTTGAAGTATTAGACTCAGCTATTTGTCATACTGTACATAAAATTTGGTAATCTGATAATTAACTACTGAAAATTCTCTTGAAAATTTACATCATTATACATTTAGAGGGCAAATTTTCACTCTTATTATAAGAAAAATAATTGACTTTTTTAACTTAAGTAATTTAAAATCAATGAAATTTCTTCTCCTTTTATAGATTTCATAAATATTTATAAAAAATAACTTATTATAAGCTTCACATTTAAGTTGGTATCAAAATAACTGTGGCAAATGAATTCAGTGACTATTTTTTTTATTCTGATTTAAAATTACATTATATGTGTTTTGTTTAAAAAATCAAGATTTTAATTATTTGACAAAGGAAAAATATAAAGATTCCTACAAATTTTTCATTTAGTTAGGTGCAATATCATATTGTTTCATTATTTTTATATACAACCATTAAATATATCAAAACTTTCTTCCTGTTCAATTTTTAAAGCGCCTTTTTTAACTTTCACTAAAATTACGGTGCATTTTACGAAGAAAAAGCTTCATTATAATTTTTATAGCAAACATTAAAACTTCATCTTTTATAATTAATCACTCAAAGAAAAAGGATAACTATACTATGCCATAGAATTCTTTTAATTTTTCATAAATAAAAATGCCTCTTCTCTAACAAGTTACAACAGTAGAAATGCATTTTTTAAAATTTTGACTTAAAAGTTATAAGTGGCATGAAATTTTAAGCGTTAATTTGAATCTCAAATATATTTTTAAGAAACATATGTGAAAGTAAACTCAAGGAATAGAGCTTTAGCAAAGATTTTCAGTTGCATTATGAATTTTCCATATAAATTTTTTTTTGTTTTGTTGAGTTTCGTTAGCGTAAAGTTCTATTTTATTTTAAGTTATTTACATTATAATTACTGATTTGATAGAGAAATTTTTTGATTGTTATATGTATTATAAAATCATTAAATCCAAATTATTTTATTTAATTCGGAAATTGAAAAAAAAAAGAGCTATTTTTATTGATTTGTAAAAAATTCATTAGAATTAAAAAAATATTACAGTTTTATAAATAATTTTAGAAAATTCTTTGCAAGAAATTTCACACACACACAATATAACATTTCAGTTAATTTAATTCGAGAAATCTTAGAATTTAAAATAAATTAAAATGTGGTACAGAAAAGGCTATAAGCATTTTAATAGAACTATTTTTTCATGTTTTCCAATTATTGCTGTATTATTTTTATTCTTAAACACCAATAAATAACTAGCAATGCATATATATTTTAATATTTTCCAAAAGAAAATTGAGTTTATATGATATTTAAGCCTAATAAAGCAGTAAGAGAGAGAGAGAGAACTTTTGAGAATTTTTATTACTTAATTATACTAAAACTTTTTAGATATCTGGAAAATAAATGACTGTAATTGTATCTCACCATAAGGAAATTCAAGCAGAAGAGCTTCCGAGTTAAAATAAGCACCACAGCAGTCAACAAGTAGGTGGTTGCTATGGAAATCAAGCACGTGGCTCGCATTAAGACAAATCTTTCTCACATTACGTCTGAAGATTATTGCTCAGTTTGTAGACGTTTTATCTATTCTGAGAAGCTGGAGAAAATTAGTTTCAAGTTATCTTTGAAATAAGATGCACCATGCATTATCATAACTATGATAATATTGGAGAACCATAACTTAGCTGATATTTCTTGGTAATAATAATTTAAGTAAATTTGACACAATAAAATGTTTTCAATAAAAGGTTAAATCTATAAAATATATGATAAATGATCTGTATTTATATTTCAAGAAATGGTTTGAAAATTTAAAACTTGAAAAATGAGTTTAAATGTAGCAAATTTATTAAAATGAAAATAAGTTAATTTAATAACTTAATTACAAAGTTGTTTAGTAAAAAATAACAAATTACAATAGTTAGCCAATTTAAGTGTAGGATTTATATTTTATAATTTTTTAAAGAGGAATATCATCATGTCAAACTAATTACAAATTTTACATATTGTATTTATAGCTATATAAATATGCTTGCACTTTACTACATCAAAAATTTATTGCTGTGATACAACTTCAGTATTATGAAATAAAAATAGTTAAAAAATTAAAATCAGAATTATATATTTATTTTGAAATTCTAAAGAGATTTTATTAAATATTTGAAATTAGTAACATTAAATAAACCATTAGTAAACTAATAGAAAATGCATAAATAATAAAAACAATAAGAAAATAAAAAATTTTTGAATTCAATTTCGCGGTAAAGACAAAGAGGATATTCGTATATATGAAAATAACACTTTTCTATTACGCTACTATCTATATATTTTATTTATTTTACTAATATTTTACTTATCTAATTGGAATACATTCTCAGTTTTAAATCATTTAAAAATATTTTACCTTTAGCAACGAAAATATAAAGCACAATGTAAATCTGTAAATTCTAATGAACATATTTTTTGAGAAAGGAAATTAATGTATAATCTAATTGAAGCACATTATATATATGTATATATATATATATATATATATATATATATATATATATATATATATATATATATATATATATATATATATATATATATATATATATATATATATATATATATATATATATATATATATATATATATATATATATATATATATATATATATATATATATATATAAAATAAATAATATAGCACGTAATAAATAGTTTATTTATATTTCAAGAAGTGATGAGAAAATTATAAATATATGCTATGAATTTAAATTTTAAATTACAAGGTTTAGAAGTTATAATTATCGAAAAAAATAGGAAACCTATGAAAAGCAACCCAAAAATGATATTAGTGGGAATCAGCCTAATAGATACGAAAGTTTTGATATATTTTTGATATTCAAATAGACAGTAAACTATTATTCATACCTCAAATTAAGCAGCTCAAAACAAAAGTTATTCCAGTTTCTCAAAGACTGAGAGCAATGGTAGGTGGAGGCTGGAGTTTCAAAAGTAAATTAATAAAGCCCAGTTACCTCACTATTATAGAAAGGATCAATGTGCCTATAGTTCCTCATTTTGTGTATTTCCACTCAGTGCAAAAAATAGCACAACTCTCCAGCATACACCACTACATCACTCTCCTCATACCGAGATGCTACAGTATTGCATCTACAACAGCTGCAAATCTGTTTGCAGGACTGAAACCACTGCACTTTAGAAGCGCTGAAACTTTTGATATTCCCATGTCAAAGCGATACCTCACTACGAAACCATCATTTCCTAGCAAGTTACATCGGAACCCTATACATAAAAGCAACATTCACTCCTCACTCTGACTGAAGAATACTCACTGGTATAATCTGCCGCAATCAGCTAAAACCATCATCAAACCACCCAAATTCCAACCATCAGCTGGAAATCATTATACAGATAGTTCAAAGTACGAACAATGTACAGGAGTGACTTTCCCAATTATGTTAAATTGGAATGAGGAAACTTATCGTCTCTTCAAACTGTAAGCTTTAAATTCAGTCTTCCTTGCCAAAAGACTGGTACTCCTGGAAGCCATTAATTATGCAAAAGAAATGAAATATTCCTTAGTATATGTTTGGATTGACAGATTGTCAGTTTTGATGGCATTTAACGATCCACAACATAAACTAAACTTAATTCATGATATGCAGCATTCTCTTCAACAATACCAAAAGATACGGGAATTCTTCTCAACTGGATGTATGCTCACGTAGGAATTCTTGGCAATGAGCTTGCGGTTCAAAGAACGAAAGAGGCAACAACTAATACCAATGCTAAAACAATTATCTTTCACACTCAAAATCTGCTCTACTATTAAAATTCAAGCAACAGATCCTTATGCCTCTAGCCTTACGATAAGAATAAGGGGAGCAAGGCCGATTTACCAAACAAATATCTAACATTTTCAAACAATATTGCCCAAGCAAATAAATGCATTAATTATATGATAGCGAACCATGGTACTTCAATAGAATCAAGCAATTTTATATAATTATTATTTTATATTAATTATTATTTTTAATCAATAGAATTAAATAAAAAACAATTAACAAATTATAAGGGGTGATCAAATGAAAAGGCACGAAACGACGTAAAAACGTAACAGTTAAATTTTTGCATATTCCGTCATGGGAGAACGTAGCAAGGCATCTCGGGATGCGATTGGAGTCTCTGACTGGGATCGGAGCATGCACGAGCGCCCGTGTGCGCAGGAGAGAACAAAAGCTCTTACAAAATCGTGCAGCAGTCCGTATGAGGACAGGGTGTCGTTCATGTTGCAAAATCGTCGAGTCAAGAGCAGCGAGGTATTAACCTATTTCTGACAGTGGAATGTGAGAAACCAGTGGAAGCATGAGTCAGCACCTCCCCCTAAAAGTTCAAAGGAAATATGTTGCTCACCATCTTTATCGACGTTCAAGGTCCAATACTTGTGGTATTCCTCGAGCACAGAGAAACCATAAACTCCGTTGTGTACTATGATACACTGCGACGCTTATGCAGTTCAATCAAGAACAAAAGACCGGGGCTGCTCATGAAGGGTGTTGTTCTGCTCCATGATAACGCGCGGCAACACATCTCTAGAGTCACATACATGGAACTGGCCAAGTTCTAGTGGGAGACGTTGGACCACATCCGACTTATAGTCCGGACATGTCACCCTGCGATTTCCAAGTGTTTGGCCCACTGAAGAAACACCTGAAAGGAAAGCGCTTCAATATGGACGACGTACTCAAGGACGCTGTGAAGGACTGGATCTCGTCACGGCCACAAGAATTCGGAAAACAAGGAATTCTGCGGCTTGTTCATCAGTGGGTTCGCTGTGCTCAAGCCTATGGTGTATAATTTGAATAAAGTCTACATTTGTACCCACCGTGTTGTATCGTGCCTTTTCATTTGATCCCCATTCATATGCGGTTCTACTTTGGAAACAAAGTTGAACTATTTTCACATTATTATCAATAATGTAAAAACTTTGAAATTAACCTTTAAAAATAATTATTTTCTGTTTAAAATGTTAATTTTTTCTAAAATTTTCCATTTAGGTTAATGATAAGAAATGAACCTTGTTCGATATAATTATAATATAAATGGCAATGGAACTTTGAACTTTATTAAGCTTTAGAATAAATATTAGAATACAATGAAAGTTAATATATTTTTTCAATTAATCCAAATGTGGATGCAATTTTCTCCTAATCGAAATTTTCATAATAATTTAAAATTTATATATAAGCTAGATAAATAATTCTTCAAAACATCATAACTGAGAAAAATTTACAAGTTTAGTATTTATATCAAGAATTTATAGAAAAATATTTAGCTATTATATCTGACATAATATATATTTTGTATGAGGATTTCTTTTATAATTTTTTCTAAGTCATATTTTTAAATAATGCAAATTTTATAAATTTTTAGTATTCATTAACGTAGGAAAATATATGAATTTCTACCTTCATATAGACAATTAATTTTAAACTGTAGCTATCATCTCATTTTATAGAATCAGTCACTTAATAAAAATAGTTCAAGATTAATTACTTTTTAAATGTTTAAAGTTAATTTTTATCAAGCTGCATTTTTTTAAACGTGAAAACTTTACGTTTTTGCCTTAATCCCACGTATTCACTTTTGTAAGCATAAAAAATGTGTAATAATTTTTATTTGTTGTCATATAAAATCATCTTTTCAAATTATCCCATTAATTATTAATCAATAGTTCTAGCCAATTATTAGGGTTAAATGAAAATTATGCCTTTGTAAGAATGATTTCACTACAATACTATAAAAAACATAGAAGCGTTGCAAGACAAATTAGAGTTTGGAATAAGTCTATTGTAACATTACAGATATTAAAAAAACACATACAATAGTAAACATTTCTATATTTTTTTGAAAAAAGTTTCCATAAAAAATTCTGTTTATTACTAGCAGCTGGGAAAATGTTTATTGCTTAGACTGCAGAAATACTGATCGTTGCTATTAATTATTAACTTCTGACTGAATACGCATTTGGAAAAAAAAATTGTAAAATATCAAAATCAATTAATATGCTTGCAAGTGACGTGAATATGTGACCAAAATGAGCATTTTATAAATCATCTTAAAATACAGAATGCTCCATAAATTATAAATAACTTTATAAATCCATAAATGTGTAAAGAATTATAAATGTGAATGTAATTGGTGACAAATTAATTTCATAAAAAATACTTTTTGATAAAAATAAAATTTTAGTTCAAATTTTGATTGACAGAGGACGCTTCATACATTAGAATTGTAGAATTTCGTTTAAATATAATAGCCCCAAGAAAATGCTTACAAGTATATCACATCAGCAATTGTACTACATGTCCAGTTCCACCAAATGTATTCTTCTCATTGCAACCTAATGAGAAGATCGTTTACTGCAGCATGTAGCATATCCGGATAGACAAATGAAATTTTGTGGCAATGAAGTATTCAACTTCGCTAAATAAGATGGCCTATTGCAGCACATTTGTGATTTTATGAAGCTTCACTTTCATGCATGTTACTGTAAATGTCATAGCCAGAAATCAATTGGCGTCATATCTGGAGAGCGAGAGTGCCATTCATTACTACAATAACACCTAATTAGTCGTTCCTGGCCAAATGTGAATCTCCTTTGAAGCAGAAACTGTTTCAAAAGAGATTCAACTGTTTCAAAGATGCAAAAAGAAATGGTATCCATCCTGTATATTAGTGTGTAAAAGAGATTACTTTTCAATAACACGAGTATCATTTCCCTTTGAAGTATTTTGAGTGGCATTCTGCATTAACTGAGCACATCTTCGAGCCAGTTTTTGCACAGGATTCTTCAAAAAAAGACAGACCCACAATTATCAGCACTCCAATTTGTCACACATAGGGAATGTACCGGCACTTCAGTGAAACTAAATGGGTTCTTCTTTGCCCAATGGTGATAATTATGAGCGTTGATTGAAAAAAAAAAGTTGTAACATACACCCAAAAGTTGTTGTGAAGTAGCTCTGAATCGTCCACAATTTTTGTGAAAGTCCACATCGAGAATTCCTGTTGTTAAGCTATGTCACTTGGTAAGATCTGGTGTAGTGATTGCAATTAGTAGTGATACAAATATCACAAATCATGAAGAATACGGAATCCTGTTTCTTCAAAATATGATATTAGACAGAGCAATCTGACAGGAATCATTGGGCATTTACTTTTCTTTTCATTCTTTTCTCTGAGAGAAACTTTCTTGGAACTTCTCATGGCGATTTGTCGTCGCTGAGATTAGAAAAGATTTCAACAATAGTGATTTATCCACAAACGTCAACATTACAATGTGAAGCTGATATATCCGTCAATTATGGAATAAGTGGGATAAGAGTTCTCAGTCTAACACCAGAATTCTACAGTACTCTGATTTGCATATTGAATTTGATTTCAATGGGAAAAAATTGTCCTCTATCAACTGTGATTTAAAATAAACATTTTTCTTCAAAAACCTCCTTTTTTATGCGAATATATTTGACGACAATCATATTTACATATTCCACTTCTTTCCATTCTTATGAATTTTTAAAGTGTTTAAGAATTTATGGGGTACCCTGTTTATGTTCCAATGTATATTAATGACGCACGTTAAAATTAAACTAAATTAAGTATTCAAATATTAGCATCAAGTATTATCTTATTTTAATTTGAACAACACAAAATACCCAAGGAAACTATTAAATAATTCGGATTTCTGGTAGAAAATGTAAGTATTAATAATTATTCGTAAATGCATGAATGTGATAGTTAATACTTTAAAAGTAAGAAAATCTACAGTTTTAAATTTAGTCACTAGGCATTTAAGAAAGTTTAAAATGAAGCAAATTTGTCTCAACCTAAATTTAAAAAAGAACCATCAGAAACATTTTCAAATTTATTTCTATTATTTAAGAAAATTTGAAAAATGTAAAAACTAAAAGGGAAATTATTTAAAATTTAAAAAAAATACCAAAATTTTAAGAAAATTAAATTTATTTTAAATTAATTAATTTAAATTTATTTTAAATTTAACAAAAATATTGTTTAAATCATATTAGATTTCTTTTAAACAAAAATGTTATAATAAAAATGAAAATAATAAAATAGTATTTAAAGATTAAAACTATTTGAAAAAGATACTTAACATAAAAATGCATGCGCATTTAAGCTAAATGAAATAGAAATTTAAAATAAGAGAATGTGTAAAAATAATCTTTTTACAAAAAATGAAATAAAATTTTAAATACAAATTTTTGAATTAATTTTGTTTCCGATTATATATATATATATAATATATATATATATATATATATATATATATATATATATATATATATATATATATATATATATATATATATATATATATATATATATATATATATATATATATACAGGGTGATTATAAAAAAACTTTGCTAACATCTGCACTTCTAGCGTCCATTCTATTTAACCGATCAAGATGATACTTCAAATATAGTTCTTTTGAGATATGCGCTCAAGATTCTGTGAATGGCAACACAGTGGCCCTCGCGGTTACAGTTATAGTGAAAGAAACTCGAAATTTTTGAATGGCAACGCCTACTTTTTACCATCGCAAAATGTTCAGCACATGCGAAAACCCTATAGAGCGTTGAAACGGTACCGATATGTCCGAAAACCGACGTGTTATACACATACAGACAGTTCTTCAAGGCGCATGGAGGAATAATGCATACAACAGAGACAAGACACTGCTCAATGATGAGAACACATTGAGAAAAAAATCTTTATTAATTTCAAACATTTTCCACATGAGTGCCATCACAGGCAATTACGCATTGCATGCGGGAGACGGTGGACAATGTCGCTGCACGCAACATGGCACGAGGGATGTTTCCAATCTCACGCCGTATAGAATCCTTTAAGTCCGACAATGTTTGAGGATTGCACAGATAAACTCTGGATTTGAGATAGCCCCAAAACCAGAAATCCATAGGCGTCATATCTGGGGATCGCGCAGGCCACGGAAAAGGATAATAGCGTGAGATGATGCGATCACCAAAATGCTGATCCAGGAGCCTTTTAACTGACCTCGCTATATGTGGAGGTGCGCCATCTTGCATCCAAACAATGTCATTGAGTGCATTCAGCCGACGCAACTCCAGTAAGACATAATTTTTCAGCATGGCTGCATACCGAGGGCTCGTTACAGAACATGTTGCAGAGCCAGTCGGGGTCGTTTCCTCAAAGAAGATTGGGCCCAGAACAAATGTAGCTGTAATGCCGCACCACGCAGTCACTTTGGCGTCAAATAATGGTACTGGCGCCACAGCATGAGGATTCGTCTCTCCCCAGTGCACACAATTCTTTGTGTTAATGCTGCCATTTAAGGTGAAATGCGCCTCGTCCATCCATAGTATGCGAAGTGGCCAGTCGTTATCCGCATCATATCGTAACAAAAATGCATTTGCGAAGTCCAGACGTTGTTGTGGGTCGCCCGGCTCCAACATCTGGACGCGCTGGAACCGATAGGGAAACATGTGAAGTACCGAGCGCAAGAGCTTGCGGACCGTTGAGTTCGGAATATCCAACACGCGCGCTATGCATCTTGCGGTTTCTGTGTGTCCTGCAGTCACCGTATGGTGCACTTCCATGACAACGTCCTCAGAAACAGTTGGCCGTCCGGAGCGCTGTTTGTCACAGGTGCAGCCTGTATCTTCGAATTTCCGCACTAAATCACGCAGAGCTTGCAGAGTACATGGGCCGCGTCGTTGTCGATGATTGCGGCGATACACACGCAAGGCTTCCGCAGCGTTCATCCCATTTTGGTAATAGAGTTTGATCAATTCACCGCGAACTTTCCTAGGAAGACTCATATCGTCGGCATGTGCGAGTTCCCGAATGACGACTTCGCATACCCGCTTGATATTTTATAGGTTTCCTACGATGAATATCTGGCGACCGGCGTTCTGTGATTGGTTTCTTGACTCTGTCACATGCAAATTTATTGCCTGCACCCAGATCGTGTTTTATTGGCCGTATTTCAAAACTCTTTTTTGTATTTGCAGAACACGTCCGTTTTTAGACATATCGGTACCGTTTCAACGCTATTTAGGGTTTTCGCATGTGCTGAGCATTTTGCGATGGTAAAAAGTAGACGTTGCCATTCGAAAATTTCGAGTTTCTGTCACTATAACTGTAACCGCGAGGGCCACTGTGTTGCCATTCACAGAATCTCGAGCGCATATCTCAAAAGAACTATATTTGAAATATCATCTTGATCGGTTAAATAGAATGGACGCTAGAAGTGCAGAAGTTGGCAAAGTTTTTTTATAATCACCCTGTATATATATATATATATATATATATATACAGGTAACCCTCCTATAACACGGTATTTTATAACACGGTTTTGTTCCAATGTTGGAGCTTGTTATCGGTCGGCGGCATCCCTGGATGCAAATCAAATAGATTTTGAGGACGCCAGCTCTGTTGAAGATTGTGCAGTTAAGAATTTAACATAAAAAGAATTACAAGAAGGCCTATGCTTAGCGGAAAATCTCGAGTCATTTTTCTTGAAAACACCGGAAGAAGTCGAAAATTCAAAAGGGAGCTGCAAAACTGTTTAACTCCATACCACGAAATTTACAATGACCTAGTAAGAACTAGTCAGCAAAGTTGGATTACAGATTTTTTTAAGAGGGGAAAACATACAAAAACTTTAAATAGAGAAAAAAGCTCTGAAAGTGAAGGCGATATCGTTCCACCCAAAAAGCGTTCTCCGTTGATTGTACTGAGCAGTGACGACGAATAAATTAATTAAATTAGGGTTGCGTTAGATTAAAATATTTTTTTCTTACTTTGTGTTGGATATACACTTATTATTTAATAAAAATTAAGTTGTTTATGTCGAATTAAAAACAAATATTTGTTTTTAATAAGTTTTTGGAACGTAACCCCCTTTTTGAGTTCTGGGTCACATACAACACGATTTCACACAACACGGCATTTTCTAGGAACCTAGCTATATATATATATATATATATATATATATATATATATATATATATATATATATATATATATATATATATATATATATATATATATATATATATATATATATATATATATATATATATATATATATATATATATATATATATATATATATATATATAATTGAACAAAAATCAATAAAAATTGTAAATTGTGCATTAAAAGTGTATAAACTATAGCTTCAACAAATTTTTGAGCTTTAGGATATTAAATTGTTTGCTGTTTGTGTTTGTTACTTCAGAATTTATCTTAATCCAATATTTAATTTTCCTAAAGAAATAATATTGCTTAAAATATTCAAAATAAGCTATTTTAACTATTTCTTGACTATATAATTTATCCATGATTTGAAATGTAATCCACTTTATAAAACGTTAAATTATTGACTATTTGAAACAGATAAACAAATCTGCCTTTCCTAAGCAAATAAGTTACTGAAATAAAAGAAGAGAAGTTTGTTTCATGTATAGACTAATAGAATATTGGAATTTATATCGCATGAAGGAAATCGTATTTGAAATAAATTTGCAGTGTTTCTGAATTTTTCAGTAAATTGAAAATATCGAATCTTATGTAGAATCAAAATTATGAATCATTTACTCTCATGGAATTGACATGCCATAAAAATACTTCCAGATAAGAATGGTAACTGTAATGGACACTTAATATATAAAGTGTTATAATATATACATGTGTGTAAGTTGTAAATAAATGGATAACATTTATAAAATCCAGCCCATTTTATTATATGAACTTCATAGTAACTATTTCTGCTAAAATAGAAAACTAGTATCATTTAATATTTTAAAAATGTTATTTAACTAAAATATATATATTCTGTATAAAAATTTCGTCATGGACCCAATAAATTCGTTAGATTGGAATTTAAATTATGAAGGTTTCAAATTTCGTTTTGTTTTTCCTACTTCAATGTCTGTGAAAGTTTTCTTCTAGTTGATCATTTATCCTGTAAGCTGTGTGTCTGTAGTAATGTTTGGTGTTAAGATCATTTTTTATGATTTAATTTAATGTAATGATATTTTTGGTAGTAAAATAATCGACTCAATATAGCCTAAAAATGATTTTTAAATTATTGTACCATTATTGTTTTCAAACCGAAGAAATCTGATTCAATGCGAATCATATACAAAGAAAATTGGTGAGATGTCGTGTTTTTGCTTCATACAGAATATTGTAGAGAATACTTGGAAATCTTTCGCATTCATTTACATTTGGGAAGTCGATATATCACAATTTAGATAAAAAAATCAGAAAACATTTCGATGTGTGTTTATAGTATTAGATTTTACTTGATTTAACACAAATGGTTTGTATAAAATTACTTAGGAAAAATTCATATTCCCAATTTCTTTGATAGATAATTAACAAATAAGAATGATTGTAATTTATTTCTTTGTAGTTTTGATGATACTTATTTTAAAACTGGAAGTAAAGATAAACTGATCAAATAATTTTGTAATATTTGAATAAGTTATGCTGAAAGGGATTTTAATTGTTTATCACAAAATTTTCTAAAAGAAAAGAAAATATTAGAAGTAAAAAAACGGCAAGTCTTTTAATATGATCAAATGACTTGACGAAAACAATGCTTATTTTTGATTAGATTTACCCACCCTATTTTATAGCAGAAATTGTATGGTGAAATATATGCAAATAACAAAAACGATAAATTCAAATATTACTTTCATCGTTTTTGAGGATTGTTTTGTATTTATAAATAATATTAGTGTATGTATAGCTAAAATAACAGATTTTACACAGATACACTGGCTGTAAAAAGAATTATTATTTAGATAAAAACTATTGGCAACAAGTATATTTTACGATTAATCAGCGAAATTTCTGATAAAGAAAATCGAGTTATGAAGATATTTAAAATTAGATAAAAAAACATACCAAATTCATAGAAATATAAAAAAAGATAAAAAGTGAACGCACAAAATGAATTTACAACAAGAACAAAATTATAAGTATTGAAAGAATATCTAGTTATTATATATTAAGTACCTTAATTTTTATAATAAATATATCATTAAAAATAAAAAAGAACAAAATATAGAATGAAATAATTCATGAACAGTATAGTAGTTGTCATTATTTATATATTTGGAGTGACCATTTTTGAGAATATAAAGTAGGAAAGTTTATTTTACATTTCTATATATGTTATCATTATATAAGGCAAAATTCGACTTTTTTCTTCAACTATTGCGTTTGTTGTGACAATGGGAACAATAAAGACGAGAAAAATATAGAAATACATTAAATATTATTAAGACTTTAGATGTAGGTCTTGGTCCCTCGCAATATAACTTTTTTAGAATTTTTTTAATCGTATATTTTGGAACTTATTTAATCGCATACAGAAAAGAAATTTAAATCATTTTAATGGAAATTGTGATGCTTAGTCACATTAATCTATATCATTTCAGATTGTTTTATTCACTTGAGTCTAATTATACTTTAAAAATTCTACTGATATAAGTTTTTTTATTTTACCGTTTTTAGTAATATCATGAAATATATACTTTCATATTAGTATTTTTAACTACTGCCTATTATTATCATTACCATCAGCTGAATAAAATATTGTTCCCGAACTTTACTTAAAAGAAACATTTCTAAATATGTAATGGCGTTTTATTTATTTACTTAATTGTAGATTTATATACATATAGTTTCAATTAGTACAGAACATGTTTATTTACTATGCTTTAACCATATTATGCTTTATAGCAATTTGTTTTTAAATAATTCTGATAATAGCTTTAAATGTTGTATAAATCATTTTAAATCTCAATAGATATTTTCAATAACATTTATAAAATTATGAAACATAGAGTAATCTTTCATAATACTATATTTGTGAAAAAATTTTCACATTAACTCTCTGCATTAAAAAGAATGTACACATAGATATCAATTAATGTTACATAAATGAATTGTATGGAAAACCCATTTTGTAATAATTATTTATTAAGGAATTTTTCATTAGATTGTATATTAAAAATTGATATAATGATTTTGAATCCTATATAAATTTTTATGTGGCTAAGATTTCAGTACAAAATATCAAATGCAATAAAATTGGCAATATGCTTTTTAAAATAATTTTTTTATTTATATTAAATGAAATACAGTTTTAATGCAATAATAATTATTGTGATTTCTTAAAACAACTATATTTCCTAATCAAGGATGGAATTATAGAACAAAAAATGAACTCTAAAAACAAAATAATCTTTATCTGGTAAATAAGATTTATATGAAATTAGACTGAATGTACAAATTAAAATTCTTATGAATTCCTGTATATTTAAAACTTTATTTAAAATGTTTATATAATGTTTTGTATTCTTAAATAATATTAAAACGTCATTCAAAACTGAAAATTAACTAACTACTAGAGTTTAAATTCATCAGTATGGATTTTGATTTTATGAATCAAGACATAGAATTTTAAAATCATGGATCAATTATAAAACTTTCGTCAAATCTGTGATACAATTATAATATTCAGTTGAATAATTCTCATATTATACTCTGTTATTATTTTATTAATTGTATTCAGTTTAATATTGTAAATTTTGGTATTGTTGTATTAGGTTCTTTGTTATAAGGTATCGAGGATCATTCTCGATAAACTATGAGAGATATAGTATTTTGTTCTAAACAAATTTTCCAACTTTGTTTTTTTTTTTACCTTAAAACATTCTAATTTAATTTTACACCCATAATTTAATGATAAAATATACTTAATTATAAGTCTAAACTCGATTGCTTTTCGTGTACTTAAAGTGCTTGAGGAATCAAATGAAAAAGTTGTAAATAAAATCCTTTAACATGAAATAAAGTTATAAATTAAATGAATAAAATCTCATTACATAAAATAACATCCTAAAAACATATATTTAGCTTATGTTACTCTAAAACAAACTTCCACTAAAGTTCCATTATTATGTACTGCTTATCTTTTGATTGTTCTGTTCATTAATTTTAGAAATTAATTTTACTTACACTAAATATAAATTTTTTGCAATTCATAAATCAACTAGATGGAATTTAAGCACTTATTACAAAACATAAAATTTAATAATTTAAGATTTTCCTGTAAATTTCATTTAGTTCTTATAAATTTAAATTAACTGTATTTTCAACTATTTCATTAAATTAATTATATTTTCCACTACATAATTTCAATCTAAATAAAATAAGTAATTTATTTAAATTAAATTTTTTCAAGAAAAAATAATCAGTTTTAGTACTTAAAGATAACATTTTTAAACACTCTCAAGAAGTGATAAATAAAACCACATCTAATAAAATGGAATAATTTGTTCTACTTCACAACCAGTAAAGTAAATTTTATAAACTTATATTTACTTTAAATTTATGATTGTAGGAAAACTCAAAATACAAAGTATTTTCCTCAAAGGTCCACTGCCAATTAAAATGAAAATAACTTAATGTTACATATTCATTTTGCTTAAAGTAATTAAAAGAATTTCCCAAGACATTGTTACAGGCTTTAAAATTTGCTTAAAATAGTAGAATGATTAAAAAATGTTTGTATAAAATGCATTTAAAATTGCTATATAATTTCGGATTAAGATAAAAAAATTCATAAAAGCGTTTTTTAAAGAAATATTAAGAATACAGTTTTTTTTATTTAAACAAAAATTTTTTATTATACGAAATTAATTATGTAAAGTTTTTTCCAAAAGAGTTTCGTCTAAAAAATTTAAAATAAAACATTGGCTTGTAAACATAATGTATAAATTAATAAATCAAGGTAAATTTATTCAAAAGAAATGCTCTAATGCGGATAGTGAATAAAACTTCGATAAAGTATTTATTTTTAATCATAAAATTAAAGAATAAATAAAAAATTATAAGTTATAATATAAATATATATAGAAATTAAGTCTACCCTTAATATGAAGAGATGGTCATAGCAGATGATATATAATTGATGTTCCCTTTCCATGCCTTAGTACCCACTCCACTTAATTAAATATAGCATGATCGTCCAATAAAAGAATTCAGGTTTATTTATTACAAGGAAATCAAATTATTTTTGGAAAAAAAAGCATTGTAGAAAAAATAATTTTTTTCCAAGTTGATTAGAATAGCTGGTTGAGGCCAGTTATTTAATGCGACGAAATAAATCGAAATGGCTTGTGTAATTACTAAAAATTTGCATTTCCATATATCTCGGAACAGTTTGTTACATGGTTACAGAGGTGTTGAAAATATGAATTTTTAAATGCCCTTACAAATCCATTTGTTGTTGTTATTTTGTGACAATTAAGCTGACAATATGGGCTGCGCTGCTCTACTTTTCCAACTGAACCGTAATTTGTTGTTGTTTACTAATGACACTTGGACAAGCCAAGCTCGCTATGCTATGCGAATTAAGTCGATTGGGAGCGTCTTTACGTTTTAATCAGAGCACCATGAAGGTGAAATTACGACTTTGCTCTACACATATGCCATAAGGTAACCGTTTATAGGGTAGGCAACCATTCACACCCATTTCATACAAGGAAAGGACAAAGACAGGATAGAGAGAGAAATTACATCCATACCCGAACAGGGATTCGAACCCAGGACCTCCTTATCCGTAGTCAGGTACGCTGACCACTAGACTAGTTGGTCGGCGTAATTTAAAAGTATTTAGTCTATTTCCTCAATACACACATTCCATCGGTACCGCTTATAGGGTAGAAAACCATACACAACTCATTCGAGCAACAAAATAACAATGACAATACATCCATGCCATAAAGGGGATTCGAACCTGACACCTCCCAATCGGCATTCATGCATACTAACCACTAGATAGGGTGGATGTCATGAATGCATTTAATACGATGAAATAAGCAAAAATATCTGGAAGTGCTAAAAACTTACATTCCGAGATATCTCGAAGTACCCTATTAAATGCTAAAGAGATTTTGAAAATATAGTTTATATTTTTAAATACCCAGTAAAATTTTTATATTTACAGTCAAATAAGCATCGTGAAATATTTTAAGATAATCATACTTTATTTTCTTGCAGGAGTTAGTATTAAACCATTTTATAAAAATATTTCCCTTTTACTCTTATAATTTAAAACGTGTCATAAATAATTGATAATATTTATCTTTGGTGACTTTTGATGATCAACAATTGTCTATGTATTTGAAATAAATCAAAAGCTTTTCAGTTCAGGAAATAATCCATGAAAATACATTTAGTAACTATTAGAGGGAAAAAATTCGGAATATATTCCTCTTCAACTACAAAACTTTAAACATATTTTAAATAAAAATGAAATGCATTTTACTTTACTGAAAGTAAATGCCAAGGATTTTAACGAGCCGTATCTGTTTTAGAAAGCTTTTTCAATAACGTTAAATTATTTTGACATGAGAAAAAATGAAAGTAGCACTACTAATTTAAATCTCTCTTTTGAATAGCTGTAAAATGTTTCCTTCTTTGAAAAGAATATGAATAAAAAGTTTTGTTTTGCAAATCAAAGAAAATCTGAGTTGGTTTTAAATTCGTCATTCAACAACATTGTGTTTTAGAATTGGACCTTATTTGAATCTGCTTTGGCTTAAAATGATCTGTCAAATGTCCCTGAGT
Organism: Latrodectus hesperus; assembly: GCA_037975125.1. Taxonomy (NCBI): domain Eukaryota; kingdom Metazoa; phylum Arthropoda; class Arachnida; order Araneae; family Theridiidae; genus Latrodectus; species Latrodectus hesperus. The sequence continues at coordinate 5,329,659 of CM075850.1, forward strand.
CTTATACTTTTTAAATTGTATCAAAACTTAGAAATAACTGACAAAGTGTATCTTAAGTTTTAAATGTTGAATGAACTTTAATTGGGATTGAGGAAATTTATATATTAAAAAAATGTGTGGAATGAATGAGACATAACAACAAATTCTGACAATAATTAGCTTACAGAAAAATAAAATTGATTTCACATAAATTTTCCATTTTATTTCTTACGTATCAAAATACACATTAAATATTCTTATGAAGAATGGAATGCATAGAGTACCAATAATGTTTTCCAATATTTTATTCTTAAATAAATGTAAAAGGAAATCTCTCATTAAGATATGCTTATTAAATATAGTATTTGTTTTTTCCAGTCCATAGTTTTGTGCAATATTTGAATGGGTTAATAATTAATTGTTCTATGAAATTACAACAATTTATGTATTAATTCATTTCTGGAATATCATTATCATATTTTCCACGTTTCATTCAGATACTGCATTTATAAATAAATAACATTTCATCCCTTAAGTTGGTCGATAAAGTGAGTACCAAGCATGCTAGGGATCTAAACACTGGGGAATTCGCATTAGGCAGATCACCTACCAGGAACGTATGCTTCTTTCACCCCATGGCCCTCGGTTAAGAAGACAGTCATGGGCACTGTAGACCTTGGCCAACATAAAGGCTGTCAAGCCACATGTTTAGTTATATAAATATACATACCGGGTGGCCATAATTAAACTGACAGTGCTTACAGCGTTCTGTAGCGCGATCTATTTGCTAGAATGACGCCACATTTTGGAGGAATATTAAACCAGACGGGGTACAAAAAATTCCACAAAAAAAATTAGTTCCAAAAGTCACCGGTAGGGAAATATTTGGCGCTGTGTAACAGAAAATAGAGTATTAACGTACGGAAGAGGTGTTCCATCTTGCATGAAAATGATTTCCCCCATGCATTGTCTTTGTTGAAGTGTCGGAATGATGAAGCTGTTCAACATGTGGTGATATTTCTCTCCGATAACCGAACAGGTTTCCGGTCCTGTCGGAGTAATGTTCTCTTAGAAGAATGGACCTACGATGAATTCCCACACCAAACAGTTACCTTTGGTGAATGTAAAGGAACTGCTGTGATTGCATGTGATGATTTGTCATTCCAAATTCGGCAATTCTGGGTATTCACAGTTTCATTCAAGTAAAAGTGGGCCTCGCCCCCTATAAGATTTTCCATGGCCAAGCATCATCCACTTCCAAAAGTCAATCGCTTATCATGGTCGGGGTACAGTAACTCCTGTACACGGCTGATCTTGCATGAATAGAAGTTGATAATCTTTTGTAAAATTTTCCATACCGAACTGTAAGGCATATCCATATTCCGAGCTACTCCATGAGCGCTAGAGGTGGCAGCATTATTGACTGGTCCTCTTTCGACAATCGCCGTGGCAACTGCTTCGATTTTATCCTGTGGTACAGGTTTTCGTCCTCTGCCTGACGAGAGTTCACGTCGCAACCATTGCTTTTAGCCCATTAACTGACACAGGACCGTTAACTTTATGCATTTTTTTGTGCGTTCTAAAAGCACGAAGAGCGGCTGACGCGTTGCACCGGTTAAGGTAAAAGAATTTGACCAGTAACGCACGCTCGACTAAAGAAGGAAACATTGCACATAAACTTTCAATCAGATTGATTCGAAACGTAACACATTGCCTTTTAAAACCCAAGCAGCTGGCACTGTGCTAATGGATGTAACGTGAAATTTGAATAAAGAACTTTTGCTCAGCGTACGTGATATTGCAAATCATGACACTTTATCGGTGTTTATGTAGATTTTACGCTTTTTAAAAAGTGTTGCCATATTGAACTTGAACTACATCAGAAAATGTGCATAATAAAAGGAATTTTATTTCGTATTAATTTGCATTTGGTAATATTCTATTTTCTATTACACAGCACCAAATATTCCCCTAGCAGTGACTTTTAAAACTAATTTGTTTTTTTACGGAATCCTTCGTCCCCCGTCTTGTTTAATCTTCCTACAAAATATAGCGTCATTCTCGCAAATAGATCGCGTTACTGAACACAGTGAGCACTGACACTTTAATTATGGCCACCTGGTATATATATATATATATATATATATATATATATATATATATATATATATATATATATATATATATATATATATATATATATATATATAAAGACAGTTACGGTATTAGTGTAAAGCTCTTTCAGGATAATAAAAGAAACGTCAGAATTAGTAAGAAAACTATCATATTACAGAAATAATGAGTTCATATTACACAAAATAATTTATTTAATATGGTGTAACTATCACATAAACACAGAATGTAATAAAGGAAGATGTTTTACGAGTCAAAACTTAATTATGAATAAATGAACAATGCCTAACGAACAAAATTAAATGTTATTTATAAATACTCTGTTAATTTTCTAAAATGAAGCATTAGATAGGATTTGAAACAAAATTACTTTCTGCTGATGTGACACGTTTCTAAATGCTAAATTAATAATTTGATTCATTAGAATACAATCAGTTTAAATATAATTTATTTAAAAATCTATATCATGAAAAAAATTGACATTAGAAACCCAGAGATTATATATCTACTTATGTATGCTATTTTTACTGATGGAGATATTTAAAGTAAATATATAGCTTCATTAGGAAGTGCAATATTTTTTATTAAGATCTCAATTAAAAATTAATTTATAATAAATGTTTATATAGCACTTAAATGTGAAAATTGCTTATGTTTCGACAAAAGTCATATATTCATTTCCTATCTAAAGTCATGTAGTTACTGAGTGTGACATAGGTTATAAATGCCAAAAAGAGATTCTGGATGGTATACTTTCAAGAGTTAAAAAATGTTTCTCTATTTTTAATTCAGAATTTCAAATCAATTAATTTCAAAAAAGATGTTATTTTTTACTGCAAAAACTCTCATCAGAAAAGACAGATTACGAGAATATTTTCACAATATGTAAGGCAATTCACAAAAAAAATTGTATGTATGATTATTTAATATAAAACTAAATCATTCGCTTCGCGATGGTTATGGTAAACAACGATCATGAACATACAACAGAAGGAATTTTATTATTAAAACAAAAGATGCCTCAGACATTAATACATTGCTATTTCTTATTAAGATCTCATTTAGAATAATGATAATGCATGAAGTGTGGTAGTGTGGGAAGAGACCTTACTCTGACTTTGAAGTCACAGACACATTTTCGGTTGTCGTCGGGACGCAATTGATAACATTTTTAATTTTTTGAAGACTAAATATATTCACTCAATGCATTAACAGATTAAACATGTTTGGGACAACTATCAATGTAATTGATGGTGTTAGAGGGAGTGCCTTAGAAAAGCGAGATAACATGCCATACAATCCGCTCTTTTGAACATCTATTGAGAGTTCGCTTGAAAAATTGTTAATAATATATCCTGTGAGAGGGCAACTGTTATAATAATCGTATTCTTAATTTTGCTTGTACCTGTAGTCAGCCATTGGGAGCTTAATATTAATACCATTCTACCATTCTTGACCATCTTTTTAGACATTTGCATAGCAGCTGCTTCAACAGGAAATATTTTGAGCAATTGTATACTTTTCTAGATTAAGTTTTTTTTACTTTAATACACCTATTTCACTCTTTGAGATTAGCTCATAATTAAATTGAAACTCCTATCGAAATACAGTATAGCTTCAGCCGAAATGTATTACAGCAGTGACTAACAGTTCAAATTTTTTGCTTTACTTATTTCTGCTAAATCCACAGTTCAGCACTAGAACTTTTGCGTTTCATTCTTGGGCATAAAATCTTAATAATCTTTATGATAGAGGAAATGCAGTTAAGAATCTGAAAGCTTTTGATGCATTTATTAATGAGAGTATATAAATTAAATATTTAAAAAAAGCATTAGTTGTGTTATTGTGAGTGTACTTTTAGTGATTTTAGATAAATATCATTTATATAATGTATATCATCAATAAGATAAATATCACTAAGCTTCTAAAAATACTCAAGTCTTTATCTTATGCACATTCTACTTTAAACCTGATAAAATTTTAATCCTAAATGATTGATAAATATAAAACTGAGATGTGAGTATGTTAATGCTAATTCAATTAAACTATACAAACTCGTGTGTTACCGTTTTGATAAATGGAAATTTCAAGTTTTACAATAATGGTTGGTATGATTACATTTATGTTTTTAGTTATTTCATTCTTTTGTAAAATTTGGAAGGTGTTGTCAGTACGTAGAAAGAAATTTAAAAGGAATTTTATTGTTCTATTTTTAAAATAATATCCGTGCAGTATAGTTATTTTAAATACTTGTAGAAAAATGACACGGATCAGTGAAATATAATTAGCTTTTTAAAAATAAACTATTTTTTCATATTTATTGCTTTTAAAGTAAAGAAAGCGAATCTAATCTAATTTAAAATGTACTAAAACATGCATTATGATATAGAGAGTTAGTATTCATTAGCTTTGATAAATTATATATTAACTGTAAGATACTCGTTTGCCTTCGACAAAGATTTTTAACTTACCTCGTGGAATTTCTTCCTGTCTTTTAGGGTTTCATAGTGCCTTTGGATGTCATACTCTCTTATATGTAGATAGAAAAATTTGAAAAGTGCCCAAGCATCAACAGACATTCATGAAAATTGAGAAGTGTGATACCCTTCTTTCATTGCTAAACAATAGCTAGAATGCAACATTTTCCATTTAGCTCCGGTTCATTGCGCTATTGTTATTTTTAAAAATAATACAGCCAGCCATATATCTTTTTATTGTTGTTACTTAGGGCACTTCCGTGTGTGGTTGCTAGTCCACCATCGGACGCCTCCCCAGGTGGAGGATAGGGGAATGCTTCCCAGTTATGGGTGGTACCGGGGAAATGAAATACCCGGTACGGACCAAAACTAGCATGCAGCGTCTGTCTCAGAGCGAGCGGCTTCTACAGCGCCTCTTCTTCATGTTAGGAGCTGCTTGGCTTTTGGGGGCTAAGCCATACTTCAACCTCCGGTGCCCCAGACCTTCGGGTCCTTGAAGATGCTCACTCACTCTTTACCATGAAATATTTTTTAGACATTTTAGATATTTTTGGTTTCATGGGAGTTGTCTATAAACAACAACAACAACTTAGCTTGCTAACAACAGTGAAGCTTGCTATGCCGTTGACTGTGCGAATTTAAATCTGTAAGGTGCGCTTTTCGTTTTAACCAGAGCAGCACGACGGTGAAAGTACGATTTTGCCCTTAACTTTTCCGATAGATGGCACCACCAGAGGATCAACTCACTCAATTTTGACATTGATCTGAAAGAGGAAGAAATTTTCTTCAGACCATTAGACCCTTGTTAACTGCTCAACAACCGGCCACTAAGCATCATATCACCGGAAACAATAAATTCGACGATGGACATTAACCACAGAGTTATCCTGTAACGCTAGCCAAGAGCTAACCACAGAGTTTTTGGAATCTCATTATTATTCTCGTATGAGATAGCCACATTACATTGTATTATTTAATAAAAAGATACTTAATATTTCTTTACTATTAATAATAAGCAATAATTTTCGCCGAAACTATCAAAACAATTTCATTAGGATAATGATTAAGCTTTCTAAATTTCGTATGACACTTAAGTGGGAATAAAATGTATTTTACTTTTTACTCAAACATTCTAGCAACAAATAAATTTCGAAGAGAGATTTTTTTTTCGTGACACTATAAAAATATTTATTCATTGATATTCATACATATTTTCTAAATAAGGAAATTTTATGAATAATTTTTCTACTAGATTCAACTAAACTTTAATGCATTATGTTCATCCATCGGTAACTAATCAATTCTGCACTCAGAAGAGAATACACACGTAGAGACACTTGATTATGTTCTAGACTTTGATGATCACTCAGAAAACTTTTCAGATGCCATATAAGTAAAAGGTCAGGATTGATAAATTACTGTAATTGTTATACCCTACCATAAAGAAATTCAAACAGAATTGCGTCTGAGCTAAGAATGAGTTTTCTTGCAATCAACAAGTAGACGGTTACCATGGAAATCTTTAACGTGACTGGTATTAAGACAAACTTTCAGCAAATTATGTCTGAAGTTTCGATAGAAATTTCAAGATTATTTTGAGCTCAGTAATTAAAAAATATTTATAGAATGAGAGATACATGTGCAAGTGGAAGTGTAGAAAATTGTGATAAAATAACAAAAGCATGATTGAATTAACATGTTTAAGAATATTATTATTAGTGCAATTAGAATTTAGATGCAGAATTTTTTAAGGAAAATAAAACACATTATTTTTAGAATCATAATAAGTTTTTGTTAAACAAATTATTATGATTCTATTATTAGTCGAATACATTAACTTTACCGATTATTATTACTAAGGATGAAAAGTTTATTAAGCAATTAATACTATTTTATTCTTAACCTATGTTTATTTTCTGAATTACTTGTAAATAGCAGCAGAGTAAGTATGGAAGATGTAAAATTATAGATGTTTAATTTAACGTATTGTTTGTAGTAGTGAAAAATTAGAGGTAATATTTTTATTAATAGAAATTAAGTATTTAGAAGTTGTTTTTCAATTTTTAATTAAAAAGGAAATTGTAATCTAAATGTTTAGTTAACTTTTTTGCATGTATTTATCTGAAATGTTATTTTTACTAAAATGCAAATATTGATTTTAAATAAAAAAAATTTAAAATTTAGAAAAATGCAGAAAAAATAATATAAAAAAATTTAAATAATTGAATTTTAATTTAAGTCAGAATAATAGTGGTTACAATTCCATAAAGAAAATTAAAAAAAAGGCATGATATGATAGTGTTTACACAGTATGTATTTTGCTGAATATGGTATTTCAAATTTAAATTTTTGCTCTTTTAAACGATTTATTTCAAATAAGTAATGTCGAATAACATTTACGAAACACTGCAAATGTGTATTGATCATAATTAACTTATATATAATATAAGCCTAAAATAAAATTAATATCTTAAAACATTGGTTTATATTTTATGTTTATATTTTGTTCATATTGTAAAAAATTAAAGTGCTTGTAGTGTCTATAAAGAAGATTTGAAGATTGAATAATAAACAAACGCTCATAAAAATAATTATGTTAAAATTAGTAGGAAAATTCACCAATATCAGAGAACTTAAACACAAAATTTCTAAAGAAAACTATGAAACAGATCTGTTTATACATTTAATCTAAAATATAAGACAAATATCTCAAATAATAATAAATCGTGTTATGCATACAATTTGTCTATATTATATCTTACAAAATCCTATGTAAATTATCATAAAAAATCATGCTGACAATTTATTGAAAATAATAAATATATGAACCTTATTCTTTCCCAAAACTAAATAATTTAACCTTCTATCTGTATTCAGGAACAAATTGTGACATCTTTACCTAAGTTCCAAATATGCCACTTTCGTGACTAAAGTTAACTGTCATAGAAATTTGAAAGTTTTTTTTTATTTATCCAATAGCGAACACACAAGGGTGACTGAACCCTTTGCCACAACAAGTCCAGAAACTGCTATTCATTTGTCGTTACCCAGCGGGCACCTGTGAACAAAGTCACGGAGGCGAGTAGCGTTACCCGCGCCATACCACCACAAACCTTTCATAGGGCGGGCCACATTCATACAACATCACAGATAAAAGGACAGAGAGAACAGAGAAGGAAAGAAACATCCATGCCCTAACCGAGATTCGAACCCGGGACCAACAGCTCAGTAGTCAGGAATGCTAACCACTCAGTCAATCGGTCGGCAGAAATTTAAAAGTCAAAATACGTATCTCGTGAACATTAGTTTGTATCTCGTATTTTAGATGTTGACGATACATTGTAGCTTGGGTGATTTAGACTCACTTGCTCAGTAGAGTTTTATGGTGATGAAATGTATGCATAAATGCTCCACCGGCGAATTATAACCAAGTTTGGAATTTGAAGGCGGTCGGGTATGAAATTGAAAGTACTTCGGTGAATACTACAAGGACATTAAAACGATTTCATCTGGTTGAAGATTACAATCAAGCACTTTCATAAGATTCTATTATATATTTATCATCCACATTATATGTCATCTTTTCCGATAGATATTTCTCTCTATGTATCTAAATATAAGGTGTTTTCCTCGCAAAATAATTATTGGCTTTCTAAAACAATGTAATGGAATTAATCCCATTTCTATTTCTGCATAATTGATGTATTTGTTTAATCTAATAGTTAATCAAACTTTATTCCATTTAAAATATATGCTTTTTCCTTAGTTAACAGATTTGAAATAGAAGGAAGTTTATTGAACAAAATATTTGCTTTAAAATATTGAATGCGTAGCAGAAGAGCATCTTTAAATGCCACACATCTCAAATATATGAGAAATAAGAAGTCGAATGATTAATAAGGATATGAAACACCTTTTCCAGATTAAAGAATATTTTATTTCAGTGTGTAATCATTTGCATTAAAATGATGCACACTCTTTGGACATAAATGAACCTAAAATCAATATCAGTATATTAAAATGGATTAATTAACAGACTTGGATTATCCTAAATTGTTTAGAAAAATATGATTTCTCTATAACTTTAACGTGTATGGAAAATTCGTAGATTTGTGATGTGAAAAATTCAAAAAATAAGTATTTAAACGTTTTAATTTCAAATGCTTTCTTGCTAAGATTTTGAAATTTGTTGATTCATCCCTACACAAATACATGGATAAAAAATTACTCTTTTTGAAAATCACCTATCATTTTCGAGTCATTCAAGGATTTAATAATCTAATTTCAAAAATCAGAAATGTTAAAAATTTTTGATATGCTCACGTATATTAATTTTATACTTTTACTTGGAAGAATTAATCAGAATTCTAATTGATAAATCTAAATATATATTTTTAATTTAAGAAATAACTGATTGTATTAATAATAGTTTAAGCATTTATTCAGTCAAATTATTTATTTAAATATTCACAAACTAAATATTAAAATTAATTTATACTGTAAAGTTTTGCTCGACTTTTGTTTGTAGAGTCAAATATTTGAAAATAAATCCATGGCTTCCCTTGTTGTGATGTAAAGTTTTATTCGCAGTGCATAATAAAACATTTTATAGTGCTTTATAGTATAATTGAATAAAGGAATGTTTCTTCCTTGGAATAAGATTATTTCATTATCTGTTTCATTATGTATTCTTAATTAAATGATATAATAAAACTGCCATTTAATTTTTAAATTTCCATACAATTCAGTTATTATTTTCAGCTTTTAAGTAAAATAAAAGCTTGTTACTTGCAATGATCCGCATGTAAAATATAGGAATTATCAAATATTTAAAATTCTAATTTTTGAAAAATGTTTATTAACATTTTTAAATAAGGTAAACAATAAAGTAAATTTGAAAAAGAATAGGTAGAAATTTGAAATGTGGACAATGAATAAATATTATATTGTATATTGTTATATTTAAATTTTCTTTCAATTATACATTACATTTCTTTGCATTAAACTATATATATATATATATATATATATATATATATATATATATATATATATATATATATATATATATATATATATATATATATATATATATATATATATATATATATATATATATATATATATATATATATATATATATATATATATATGAATGAAGAGAGACTCCAAGTGCAAAATTAAATATTTATAATACGAAGATGTAGAATTATGATTAAATGGTATGTTCATAATAAAAACTATAAAATCTAACACATCAGTTTGCAGCATAATATTACAAAAGCTTTCATATACACTGGCGCTGGACATCGATAAATGCAACAGCTCAGTATAAGGAGTTGTCAGAAAGTGATCAGTACCACTATGGCACACAGAGAGACATATAGTAAGTGATCAGTATTTCGAAATGGTATGCATAATACAGATCAAGATTAGAGTCGGCTCAGTGGATTGTAGAATAAACGTGGATACACGAAGAGCGATACACGAAGCAACACGTCCAAGCACAGAATCAGTAAGAGTAGGGATGACATCCTGAGGAATTGCTCTCCACTCCTTGTCAACTAAATTTGCCAAATTGCGTCTTCTGAAAGAGGCAGGATTTGCAAATGGCGTCTAATCATATCCCCAACGTGATCCAGTGGTTAGAGACCTGGAGAGCATTGTGCCAGGGAAGCAGCTGTAGATCTTGAAAGGCATATTGGCTGATGCGTGCAATGTGCGAGCTGGGCCCTATCCTGCTGATAAAAAGCATTGGGCAACCCTCTGAAGGTAGGGAATTTTTACCAGCCGCAGCACATCATCCACGTAACTTTGGGTTATCACAGTACCGTGAATACGAATTAGAAATGACTTGGAAAATCTTACGCAATGGTGCCCCAAACCATGATGCCTTGTTGTCACGGCATCATGGCTAGGGGCGCTATTCCACAATTGCTGCAGGATAGGAACTGTCTCCACGTCGGAGGCACTCTCTGACGGGGTGACTATCATTGAAGAAACAGAAGCGTGACTCATCTGAGAAAATGATGCTGTGCCACTTCGTCGTCCACATTGCACTAATCCGGCACCATTCCAGATTATTGCGACTGTGCTTTGTGGTCAATTATAGTCTTCTTAACGGATGCGATGAGCGCGGGCCACTAGCAACCAATCGACAGTAAATGGTTCTGTTCCACAGCCAATGAGTATAACGATTTAATTTTCCGGGTTCAGATCCCGTTTATTAATCATAAAGTGGTTGTTTCTTTCGTTTCAGTTGAGATCTTGATTTGCGGCACTCTATTACAATTCTCATTGGTTTAAAATATCCATGACGCCAGATAACGTCACATCGTATTCAGACGGCGTCGTAAATCCGACTTGTAAACGAATTTGCTGCTTGCCTTCAAACCGTATTCTTCCAGTATCAGAAAACAAGGCGAAATTCCCAATCGAATGTTTGAGTGCCATCGGCAATGAAAAAAACTAATATTTGATTTTTACCAGCAATAAAGAAGTATTTTTAATTACAAACTTTCCCGTTTCTAAGATATTTATAAAATTATGAAAATATGTTGTTTTAAATAAATAATTTTTAAATCTTTAGAGATAATATCACAAAATTTGAATCTTTTGAAAAAAGAACATAAGAAAAAGCAAAATAAAAATTATAAGACAAACAATGCCCTTTATGTTTAGTTTAAAACGGGAAGGACAATTTTAGTTTTATTTTTTATCGTTTGTTTAATTCTAAACTTGTGCATCTCAAACTTTCAGCGTTTGCCATCCAAGTTTTCTATCGCAATCATTACGTGTCCTAAACAATAACAATATATTGAATGTAATGGATGCACTTTTATGCCAAGGTTATATTTATTATAAACCAAGAAAACTATCAAGATAAATATTAAAGTTCTATTTGTTACTGTTAAATAATAGGATAAGTATTATGCTTTAATTTTATAGTTTTAATTTTTTTATTATTTAAAGTTTTAAAATAGGGATGCGCATTAGATTCGATTGCGCATTAAATTCGCATAAATACGGTAATACTATAATATTTATTTAATTGATAAATTATTCTTAAGAGTGAAAAGTTCTAGATTATGATTTAGTTTTCTTTATTTAGAAATAAGAAAACAATGTTATTTTAGAGCTTCACAATATTCTGCTCTAAAATCAAATTAAAATTGCTCATTATACGAACTAATTAAAATCATTATATTTTGATTTTATAAATACTAAATCTTAAAATAAAGTTCAAAGGGCATTGATTGATTATTAATATTTAATTTAGAAATACATACATTTTTGATTAACTTATATATTAATTTATATCTCCCTCATAATATTTTAATGATAGAATTTATCTGATGCTATTTCAGTGTGTGGTATTTTGAAACACTTATAAAGAAGTTCTAGGAACTTCAACATTAAAGTATTCGGAGTATGGATTAATTATTTTTTGATGACGCTGAAATATTATCTGCCTGAATGAACTTTATTATTCTTTCTCTGCTTTATGAACCTTGAAGAGTCTGTAATAAAGTCTGCTGTTGAATTAATCTAGTGAACGTAAAAATCAGGGAAAACTGATGAAAGTAAAAACACTTCCTTTTTTGTTACTAGAATTCGCGTTACTTGCTTTGGAGTCCAGACAAATATTTTTAATACAAGCATGTTAATATTGAAAAGGATATCAAGTATAAATTTTTTAACCATTTTTCTCATTCTTCTTTAAAAAAATCAGTAAGTAATTTGTAATAAAGTACTTTATACTTAGAAAATAAGAATGTTAACACATACTAAATGATGATTGTTTATAATTCAAATATACAATATGCTTTAAATGTAGAAAATTCAAATAAGTGGGTGTAAAAAACATTTAATTCAAATATTTCATTTTTTCTATTGTATACACTATGCGATATCCTACTTATTGTTTGATAATTAATTCATAGCAAGTTACGTCTAAAATAGAATAATATAGCATTTTCCTTGAAATTATCCAAACATTTTAGTCAAGATCTCTGCAATCATTACACTGCAAATTTTAATGCACATTTTTTATTAGAATTAGAGAACAAGGAATGAAACTCTATATCAATAAAATTACCAATTATTTCTAAATTTTATTTTTATTTCTCATAAGACGTATGCTTTTGTAAGAACTTTTGAAGTTTTAATTTAATTAGAATATCTCTAGAAGCTTTTAATATATATTTTGTTATTATTTTAGTTAGTTAGATAAGACAGTCTAAGAACGGTTGTTGTCATTTATTTATATAAGTATACATTTTCATGGAATTTATTTAATTTTAAAATAAAAATCTGCGTGATTTTGAAAATACGTAAATAGGATGTAAAAATAAATAAAATGGAAAAAATGTATTTTTGCATACTTTGTAAATATATATATATATATATATATATATATATATATATATATATATATATATATATATATATATATATATATATATATATATGATACTATGAAGAAATTAAGATTATTGAGCTATAAGTAAAACAGTCAATATTTCCCATTAGAAATGTGCAAATATAAAACTTTGAATTTGTTTTATAATGCAAGTGTAAATATAGCTACTTCAATAAATGTTTTCCTTTGATTTCTAAGAAAATTATACACATTTATAATAGTTTTCAGTAAATATCGTGAAATTTTCTCTTTGGCTGAAATATTCTTTTTTCAATATTTCAAAATTTTCCTTGTTATTATAAAGTATGTTAAAAATATAAAACTGAATAATTTGTGGATTCAGAAATTGAATAATAAAGAATTTTTTTTACACCAAGATAAGAAGGAACTTTGATACACTAGAATAATTCTTAAGGAAAATAGTGGTAGTTTAAAATTAAAAAAAGATTCGATACATACTCACAGAATGACACTGGCAATGAAACTTATTCATTTCAAAATTTGCATTAGTTATATAATTTTATATATTTTCAAACCAAATAAGTTTTTCAAATTAATACAAGACAGATGATTTTTTAAGTTACGAAATACAATATTTTCAATGATATTTTTTATAATTGCTTATTTAAATTATCCAAAAAATCTGGACTTCTTTTTCTAATTAATTTTAGAGACAAATTATATTGAAAATGATTAACATATGCATTGTTATATTCATTTTTTAATAAAAAAATTCAACACATTTCAATAATACTATAGTTTTTAAAATTAATGATACCAAAATTTTTGAAAGTTATTACTTATTCTGAATTTTGGTTTGAATCAATTGTTATGTATAAATAATTGTACTTTCATTCTATGATTTAATCATATGCAATGTAAAGAGCATGGCTAAATAAAAAAATGTATTATTCTCTCTATATTGTTCATAGTTTCTTAAATTCATAAACATCGATTTTCCCTGTTGAAATAAAGTTAAAATGTTTTAAACCAAAATGGTTTTATGTTTTTTCCACTTTTATTATTTTTTTATTTAAAAAAATTGATTTGCGAAAGCTATTAGTATCATTTTACGATCGATAATATTTTAAATAAATTTTGTAAACCAAGACAAAACCCCTATGCCATTTATATAATGTATAGTTTCATTACATTTATAGCTTCAGTATAATATTTCATAATGGATAAAAATTCCACGACTTCTTATTTAAGGAAAACAAAGATAGCATGAGGCAACATATTGTAATAATAATTTGAATAAAAAAGGAGAAACAATTCCAGCTGTTCTATTTATTGATTAATGTTCATTGTTTGTACGTAAACTCATAATCAACTCAAATACAAGATCAAGCGACAACTATTAATACGAAAAACTTTCATTAAAATCCATGTTCAGTCTTTATAATAAGTGCAATAAGGTTAATGTAGTTTTAAAACACGTTTTAAAAGACTTATTAATATTAAATCAAATTTATCACAACAATAAATTAAATTAATTTCAAAGGTTTTAGTTCTGTTAATATTTTATAACACTCAGATTAAAAGCACGTCATATTCAGTGCGTCAATTTAAAATTAGTATTTTTCTTTACACAGAATATATTCTCTACTTCTCTTCTTAACTTGATTGATTAATACACACACCCACACACCACACACACACACACACACACACACACACATATATATATATATATATATATATATATATATATATATATATATATATATACATATATATATATATATATATATATATATATATATATATATATATATATATATATATATATATATATATATATATATATATATATATATATATATATATATATATATATATATATATATATATATATATATATATATATATATATATATGTATATATATATATATATATATATATATATATATATATATATATATATATATATATATATATATATATATATATATATATATATATATAGTACATTCATACCAATTAAATTTCACCTAAGCAAAACAAAATATAATGGCTTAATCCTAGTATCCATAACGCGAGGGATTTGGCGACATCGGGATTGTATGAATTCACAATTTTTTTGATCGGGAAATGCTTGAATGCTTGATATGCTGGTTATGAATCGCATGAATTTTGCTCGTTGGCTTCATTTTTGAAAACCACGCCGCATGCTTTACGTAAACTAGATTTTACCAATACTATCCCACATGCACATTTATTTGATTAACAATCTTAACACTCATTATAATGATCGAAAATATCAAATGCTATATTACAAATTCGTGAACAAAATACATAACATTTATCAATTTATTTACGGATTCTTAAGCATATTGCTTATTTTATAAAAACTTCAGTGTAAGGATTTTCATATCATACAATATTTATTTATGATGACGCCTAAATATTATCAGCCTCGCTGAATTTTATTATTTTCACATTACTTCACACAAGAAGCAAAACTTTTAATGAAGACTACTGGTGAATTAATCAAGTGAGCACAAAGAGATCAATGTATAAATATTTCCTCTTCAATTATTGGGAGTCATTGCGTTTATTGATCGATGACATTATAGTTGAAGAAATTGTTTTTCATAGTTAATATGCTTCTCATAATTTTGAACAAATATTATGCATTATATAATTAGATATATAAGAAATTATTGAAGTAATGATAATTGAATTTTTAGTGTTTCAAAATTTATATGTATTTGATTTAAATTATTACAAGTTATTAATAAAATCAAGTAATTATGCTTATTTCAGGAATACAAATGCTTATTTCTAGTTTCTGTATATTGTTTGCAATTTTTATTCAATATTTATCATTTAAAATTATTCTTTCATCATTTAATCATAATTATTATTGTTCAATAATGTAAACATACGTTTTGGGTTACTTAGTGCTTATGCCATTCAACTCGAAAGAAATCTATGTATACGATTAAATTTTGTGAAATATTCGAATATGATTGATAAGATACCTCTTAAATGATGATTTAGAATTGAAACCAAATATTTAAGGGATATTGTATACTTATTTTAAAAATGTACATTTATAAGGAATATCTCTTTAAGAACTATTATATTGTGTTATATCAGTGAATCCTGTTACTGTATATTGTTATATAAAATTGAAAATTTAATTATACCCAATTTTTTTAAACTAAGATATAGTACTAAAAACGAGTAATTACAGATTTTACAATAGTCTTCTTTGATATTTTTCTTGCACACAACGCGATATAAATGTATGCGAAATTAATATTATCAACATCTTTTTAGTCGTTGAAATTATTATAATTAAAGCATCTGGTAATATTAGACTTAATTATGATTTACATTGTATATCCTGAGTACATTTTTTGATAAATTTGACGGTTACTCTCTTGCATTATATTGAAACGGCATTATGGGATTTTTTAGAATTAAGAGCATTATTTTGATAACAGTGACTACTGTATCTGTGGAATACCATTACGAAATTCTATATATTAGTAATGATTCGGAATTAAAGTTTTAAATTTAAGAAAAAAATTAACACAAGAATAGTTACCCTAAATCATAAGAAACTGCATGAAACAATCATTTGATTTGTTTTTTGCATAAAAAATGAAGAGACTGCGGTATGTAGAAAAATAGCAGCCTAAGTAAAAAATTAGACATTTTTCGTTATACTAGCAGAAGGTACTTTTATTTCTACCATTTTGATGAGCAATTATACATTATTTTTATAACATAATTCCATTTTAAAATATTCGTATATAATGTGGATTTACAATGATACTCGATATGATGCATTTTTGCATTTTAACTTCTTTGGAAAGTAAGAAATTTGTAAATTGTAGTACGAGGAAGCCTTTTTATTAATTTGTGAATGTTTAGATAATAAAAACACTATCTTTTACGAAGTGCAAAGCAAATGATTTTCGATATACTTCTTCAACAATTCTGTTAGGCAAAATAAATTTCCTCTATAACGTTTTTTTTATTGTAAATGTATTATTTTTTATTTAAATTTTATTTCATTTACAATGAATTTAATATGGCTGATTTGTTATATTATGAAAAAAGAAATTCTGTTATGTTTAAAAATGTAGTTGAAAAGGTTACTTTTATAGATAGAAAAAATCATGCATTAAAATGTTATATATATATATATATATATATATATATATATATATATATATATATATATATATATATATATATATATATATATATTGTACCGAGCTTCACGTGTTCGTGTCGATTGAGAGTTGAATAAAGCAACCACTTAATGAACACAAGACTTTTATTCGTAAAAACTTCACTACATAAACGAAATTCCCGCTGTAACAATCACAATTATACAGCTACAATTCGTCAGATATAACAAAAAACAGCTTCCAATCACAGGTCTCAAATACCTCAGACAGAGAACAACTAGCAGTCTCAACTAATCGTATTCACTCACTGACTGTCTTCACAAAGACTCACTCTTCCATGTCGGGCTGCGGTATTTATACCTGACTTGGCGGAGAAATCTACCAATTTCGCCAAGGTTCTGGAAGCTTCTAGGCTATCTCGAAAAATATTGGTCCTAGAGCTTAGGTGATGGATGTTTCCAGAAGTATCGATTTCTCGCCAAGTCGCCAAGAATCTCGCCAACCGTCGCCAAGAATCTCGCCAACTGTCGCCAAGTCGCCAAATTATTAGGAAATCAGCTTTTAAACTACAACACTTCTAAATACCGCAATTTTTGCCCCAAAATGTGAGAATTTTCGATCTGTCTGAGATATTTTAAGACAAATATAATCATTATTTATAAATTTGTAACAATATATATATATATATATATATATATATATATATATATATATATATATATATATATATATATAAATAATTATCTAATATACCCTATATATTTAAACAATAATATTTTCATTCATAAACAAAACATTCATTCATTTATCTGGAATTCCATTCCTTTTATACATACGAAATCCATTATTGAGAAGAAGAATTTTGATTTTTTTAGCATTCATAGCTTATTCGCAAAATGTTTGGTTGATACAATGATATATTGCGTTTTGTTATATTGAAAAAAATATAAGATTTTGT
This sequence comes from Latrodectus hesperus, assembly GCA_037975125.1. Taxonomy (NCBI): domain Eukaryota; kingdom Metazoa; phylum Arthropoda; class Arachnida; order Araneae; family Theridiidae; genus Latrodectus; species Latrodectus hesperus. The sequence goes on from CM075850.1 coordinate 5,347,780, forward strand.
AAATTTTATAAGTAATTCTGCCTGCGCGAAAATAAATAATCTGATCAGACAGACATCAAAACCTGTAATAGTAATTGGAAAATATAATTATTAACTTTGATTTTGAATTTTTGTTTTTTATTATTTTACTTGAAATAAAATTTTTTACAACTTATTATTTCTATATCCAAACTTTAACTGTATTTTATTAAATCATCTATTGTTAGCAGAATAAATGATTGCCTTTTTAAGTAAGTATAGAAACATAGTTAATTTCTGAAATTAAGATATATTTTATTTTTTCCAATGTAGCAGGTGATTTCACATTATCCTTAGGCCATACAGAGATCAAAACATACAAAAAATGCTATAAGTAGGATAAAAGATACGTGTTATAAATATAAAGCAATTACGGGATCTAAATTAGTAAGGGCATTCAAAAAAGTTAAACTCGTAGAATGTAAGTCATAAAGCATTTTACTGAGAAGTGAGATAAAATACAATATATGACACACATACAACACACTATTTCTCTACATAATCTCCCAGTCACTGCAGAGATTGGTCGGAAATTAGCATGAATCGCTCGATACCTCGTAGATTGAAAGTCGCTCCTTGGTTCTTGAGCAAGCTTAGAACAGCTGTCTGAGCCTGGTCATCATTTTAAAATTGTATTCCACCTAAAAGCCTTTTGAGTTTTCCGAACACATGGATGTCGCATGCCACTAGATCAGGACTATACGTATTTAGTGCAATAGTAGATCGGGAATGATACACAGTAAATGCTTCCAGGCCTATCATCCAAAACTGCGAAGCAAAACTTGTGGCCTGAGAGGTCTTTCATTGTCGTGTAAGAAGACAGCACCTTTACATAACTTTCCACGTCGTCTTAATGTTTCGCAGTAGGACTCAGTATTAATAGTTGTGCCTTTTGGCATAAATTCGGTGTATACAACTCTTTCATAATCGAAAAAAAGTTGCCATAACAACCCGCTGATGGGAAACTGGATTTTGATCTCACAGACTATGATATGTGTCTACATTCAGTCGACACTTGGGGAAACTGGATTTTGATCTCACAGATTATGATATGTGTCTACATTCCATCGATACTTGGGGAAACTGGATTTTGATCTCACAGATTATGATATGTGTCTACATTCCGTCGACACATCGGGAAACTGGATTTTGATCTCAAAGATTATGATATGTGTCTATATTACGTCGACACTTGGGGAAACTGGATTTTGATCTCACAGATTATGATATGTGTCTACATTCCATCGATACTTGGGGAAACTGGATTTTGATCTCACAGATTATGATATGTGTCTACATTCCGTCGACACATCGGGAAACTGGATTTTGATCTCACAGATTATGATATGTGTCTATATTACGTCGACACTTCGGGAAACTGGATTTTGATCTCACAGATTATGATATGTGTCTACATTCCGTCGACACTTGGAGAAACTGGATTTTGATCTCACAGACTATGATATGTGTCCACATTCCGTCGACACTTACTTCGTTTCTTTTGTGTAGTGATGCACCCATTCCTCATCATCTGTAATGATTGGAATCTATGGGACTTTTATGCATGTGGGAAGTTTGTGTGAGTGGTAAATTAAAAAGAAAATTCCTGACATGTATTTTGTTAAATTGACAAGAATAGCAAAGATAGTTTTTATTTTATTTTATATAAAATACTTTTGACTTTTAAATGCTATCTAACAAATAATCATTCATGAATATTTATTTACTATGTTAAGCACATTTTCCTGCTTTTGATCTAAAAAACTTCAATTTCAAAGACAGTTGAATAATATCAATAAAATTTAGCATTTGAAAGTTTATATGAATGATATTTTAAAATGAATACATTTGATCATACAATCCACTGTTTTTGAGGAGTGTCTGGACCTTATTCACTGCAATAGTAGTGTGATTCCAGCGAAGTGATTTTGCTTTATTGAATATTATTTCACAAGTGACTATATATAAGTTTTAAATGATAAGAAATTCAGTAAAAACAACCATAATAAATTTCGTCTCTGAATGAATCATTGAAAGTGGTTTAAAACAATAATAGAAATTAAGAAATACAACTTTGTTATTCTTCTATACCTGTTAGTCTTTCATATCATTGACATCAATTATTTCTTTTGATACTAATCAACAACGGACATTATTATAGCTGATAATTTGACTTGTTTGAACAAAATTTGAAGTTGAACACTGCATACCAATATTGAGTTGTTAAATCCGAACGGAAATAAACTGTTTATTTAAGCGAAATTAAATAGGCTTTACCTTAGCAATTATTCCAGGACTGTCATATTATTTGTATAGCGTTTTAGTGAAAACTACTTATTTCAGTCAATATTTTTACTCACTGAATATTATTTCCATTGATCAGTTTCAATATTAATAAATAATATTTATATTTTCATCCAGTATTTTTTGCATAATATTTCTCCTAATTTTCATGAATTTTTTAACTTTAAAATTTTTGCACTTTAAAGTTAAAAAAAGTAATATATTCAGTTAAATAAATTTATTTATATCTAGATTTGTAATTTTTAAAAACTTTCTTTTGTAAATATATTATTCTTTATATATATATATTTAAATATAACTACATTTATTTTGGAAATCACATCATAAACAAGCACGAAAATCCAAATAACATTCTAGAGAATCTTTCAGGCAGTAATCTTTATATTGCTTTGTCCCTTAGATATCCTCAAGATATCCGAATATCTATGGTATATCAACTAGTTATCCAAAAGGTGTGAACAAATGGATGTCCCTCTGATATTTGGATACTATGAAATGAGATGGTCATTTTTGAATATTTTGGATATCCATTGGATGTATCCGATTTATATAAAAGATATTTATATGATACTGTGATATCTGTGAGATATCTATATCAAATAAAATACAAAATCCATGAGATATTCAAATGGAATCTAATTAGATATGTTTCAGACATCATTTAATTTATATTTTAAATATTTTTAATTGCTATAAATATAACATAATTTTCATAACTGAAAAGAACTTCTAATGAAATTATTATCAATAATTTAAGTATTCTTTTCCGTTTTAGAAGTTATTTACTAAAACAATATTTTGAAATAATACCTTTTACATATGAAAAATATAAATTTTAGATTACTAATATTCTTCCAATAAATTATTAAATGAATATTTCATTAAAAAAAGATATCAGAAAGTGTGCGTTGTCATTTAATATTTAAAGTTTAAATACAATGTGACATAATTTTATGAAATGTAAAGAATTTCTAAATGCATTTAAAATTGCTCTTAACTTTTCATATCACAAAAATAAAAGCATGTAATATTTCATTTTTAATTTAATTATTTTAAAATAAATGAAATATAATTAAATTGTATTTCATTTAATTAAAAAACAAAGATTGTAATTAAATTATGTATAAATAATTAAAGATAATTTTTCAATGATAATTTCTTGATTTTTTGAATTTAAAAAAGTGGAAATATTTTCCTCAAAAATAATTTTTTATACTTTTTTAAATTTTTGAGTCTGCTTATTATGTAAAATATATTTAGTCAACAGTCCAGGACTGGTTTCTTTAGATTCGTTCGCAAAATTTTAATTAAGTGATTTTGAAAGTACTCCTTAATTTTATACTAGTACACAGTCAACGAGGATTCGTTTGATAAAAATACGTACTTTAAATTTCAGATTTACAATACATACATTATATATTCGTTAATTTATTTCTGAATTTCAATCAAATTCTGTCTTACCACTAAAACTGAATATTGAAAATATTAATTCTTAAAATAAAACTTTTAGTTATACTGATTTATATATATATATATAAATAAATAAATAAATAAATAAATATATATATATATATATATATATATATATATATATATATATATATATATATATATATATATATATATATATATATATATATATAGATGAACGAACTCATTGTGAAATTTTAAATTGCCAGTCAGTAAGTATACTTAGTTTTCAAATTAAATGTAAACATTATGAACGTCTAAGTTTCAGATATCCGTGGCATTACAAATTTGGATACCTCAGATAAGTGATGTATATCTAATAAATATCTAGATATATGAATTGAACTTGATCTGGATATCTGATAGATATTGGTGGTTGTGTGGGATGGAGGATTTGATGTAATATAAAAGAGGAATGATTATTAATATTAGAAGTATTGTAATGATAACCAGCAATGCTACTGATACATTAAAAAATGTGTTTGAATGTTTACTCGATATAAAAGCGTACATTAAGCTATTATAAATAAAAAATAATTACTTAAAGACTATATACTAAAACAATAAATACTCTAAAATTATCATTCCTTTCCCAATACTGCATACGTTTAATATACAAAAATCTGTTATTGGATAGAATTTTTTAATGCTGTCAGCACTCATCGTTTTTTCTGAAAATTTTTGATACAATGATATAATTGCGCCTCATTATATTGATGTTAAAGTAGCAAATTTAGTAAAATTTATATAGAATTCCATTTGCACGAAATAAGTAAAGAATCTGATAAATCTAATTTTAAAATTGTTTAAATGAATATGAAGGAAACATATAATTATTAACTTTGGATATAAATTATTGATATTTTCTATTATTTCACACAACTTTGAATGTTAACATGTTATTTCCATATCCAAATATTAACTATATTTCATCAAATCATCTATCACTAGCAAAATATTTGATTACCCATTTAAATAAATATACATAGATTTATAGATGATTTCTGAAATTAAGATTTGTTATATGTTTCCAAAGTAGAAGGTCATTCTACACATCCTTACGCCATACTGAAATAAGACTATATGAAAACATGTTATATGAAATAAAAGAAATAAGTGGGCAAAATATAACGCAATCATGGAAGTTTTATAAAAAGTAAGGTTTGGTTTTTTGGTTTGGTTTGTTTGTCGCTCAACGGTCATTTTTTGCACACGAGGGCTAATTAGACCGGGACTTACGGCTTAAAGTGGATTCCGAACCACTACAAACATCCATGCCCAAGGTGGGATTCGAACCCACAAACTGTTGAACCGAAGGCAAGAGCGCTAACCATTCGGCTGCCAGCTCGGCTTATAAAAATTAAGGTATAAGGAGTCCTAATACAGTACTGGCAACCGTAAATGCAACAGCCTGAAAGAAGCATGTAAATAACATGAAATTTTCAAAATGCATTAGCGGAGGTGAGATAAGGAAATGATAAGAGTTTCAGCATAGACGCACACCTCGGCGCCACTTCAAAGTGCTATTTAAGGCTTGGAGATTTCGAAGATTTCGAATTCGGCAATTTTCTAAGATTTTTAAAAAAAGATCAAAAAAGATTATGCCTCGTAGAAAACAGTTATAATTTTTTGATTAAGTATACGAGTTTGACAGAGGAGGGATAGTGGCCTACCGATATTTTAGATTATCTTTCAGGGAAATCAGCAGTCGTGTTGGACGAAACCAAAGAACTTTAATGCAGATATGTGATCGTTGGATGCAGGAGGGTACGACGGATCGACGTGTTCTATCGGATCCACCCAGTGCACCACTTCATATGAAGACAAGAATTTGTGCGCATGGCAGTGAATTTGCAGTGATAAAATTTAGCATTAAAGCATTTGAAGATTTACATGAAAGATATTTTGAAGTGAATATTTTTGATCATGTAATACACTGTACTTGAAGATTTATCGCATTAGTAGCAAGAATTTGAAGACGTTATTTCGTGTTATTAAAAATTCTTTACTTAATTGATTTTATTGTAAATGATAAAAAAACAAAACAAACCATAATTTTTAATACCTGAATTAATATCATTAATATCTGAATAAATCACTCTTTTGTAGATTAAAACAATAGTTGAGCATAATGAAAAATGTTAAGAATATACTCTTTTCGACACATTGGTTAGTTCATTTAAGTTTACACGAAATATTTTTTTGCCGACCTATTGCTTGGGTGGTTAGCGTTCCTGATTCCTGAGCTGTTGATCCCAGGTTCAAATCCCGGTTCGGGCATGGATGTTTCTTTCCTTCGCTGTTCTCTGTGTTTCTCTGTCCTTTCTTCTGTGATGTTGTATGAATGTGGCCCACCCTATAAACGAGTTTGTGGTGGTATGACGCGGGTAACGCTACTTGCCTCCGTGACTTGGTTCACACGTACTCACTGGGTAACGACAAATGAGTAGCAGTTTCTGGCCTTGTTGTGGCATAGGGTTCAGTCATCCTTGTGTGCCCGCCATTGGATAAATTTTTTTTTAATTACACTGATGTAAAACGCACATTCATAAAATTGACATTTAAATTATTAATACTAAAATATAGTACTACATGTTAAAATACATTTATACATTTAAATATAAAATGCGGAAATTATCCTCAGGGTGAAACAGAAATATGAGTCATAAAAAACAGTTATAATTTTTTAAGTCTCAAGATTTAAAATTTTTCATTGCCAATCTTTGTTGGTCTGGAGATGAAAAATGTAACTTACTGGACGGGGGTAGCGGAAAAAATACTTGTTAATTGCTAGGTATGTATATTGTACAAAACAATAAGCTAATTTTGAAGATAAAATCATATTTTACGTGAATATATATTAAAAAACTATGTAGTACAGCCTACATATTGAAATAAAAAAAATTCAATTATATATATTGCTTTACTAACATTCGAATTCTTCTTTACACACAAAATCTGTTTAATGGGAAGAATAATTATTATTTCCTTTAGTATGCAGTGTTTATTTTAAACATTTTGGTTGACTGATCGATATATTGCATCTCATATTGAAACAAATGTATTAGGTTTGGTAAAATTAAGCATTTAAACATTTGAAGATTTGCATGATATATATTTTGAAATGAATATTTTTGATCATGTAAGCTACTCTGATCAGAAAGAAATAAAGCTAATTGTGTCAATTTATTTTAGTAACCTAATTGTTGAGAAAAATGACAAAAAATGAAAGGTTGTCAATAGAAGCAATTAATATTACACTTATTAGTTAAAGAAACTAGCGATTTTTTTATCCTAGTACAATGCACCTGGTATGTAAATATGAGTATCTTCTTGTCGTAGATTTTAAATCAACTGATTCTTATTTCTCATATTTAAGTTTTATTCACAGAAAGATTTTTAATTCATTTCGTATCTTTTCATAATTTCTTTGTCCCAGTATGAAGAAAGGTATTTAGAAGAAACGTTATATGTAGAACACTAAAAGTATAAGTAAAAAATATAATCCAAATTATCTAATATTGAATGGGAGTGATACAAAATAAATTTAAATGTGTGTAGAATATGACGGCGAAAACAGTTGTAAGATAAGTTATGTGTTTACAAAAACAAAAAACGTATATATAGCATAATGTTTACTACCAATAACCTTATATTAATATTAAATATAAATAGCTGAATGTCTCTGCTTCCACATCCCGGTGAAAAAAGTGTAAATATGTTGTAAACCCGGTGAAAAAAATCCATGATGTTATTTCAGGGCTTTTAGTAAAAGCAGTGAATTCTTTAGAATTTGCTGCTGGATTGAATGAAATTGTAGTATATTTTGCACATATCGACACATAAGCATTAAATTAAATTTTAATCATACTTGCACATTTGAATTGGGTTATGAACACTTAATATTGATGGTTACTTTTTGAATCACATTTAATTTTTTCACACGATTAAGAAAAATCTCACTCATTGATTCTGGCGCTGTTACCATTTATAAACGTTTTCTCGTGCCATTTTATGATCACAAAAGGGTGTACTCTATCTTTATAATTTTAAAAATATACAACTTCTGACGCCTGAAAGCAATTAAGTAAATTCATCATTAATAAATAGAAAAATCTACAATTATGAAAAAAATTAAATGTTTTCTCTTAATATAAATTTAAATCATTACGTAGAATCTAAAAATAAGAAGGCATTATGAAATTAATTCATTAATTTCCTAATATATATTAGTAAAAGATATCAAGTTAAAATTGTTTAAAATAGTAATATAATAATATTTTGTAATTATATATAACTTATATTATTATACTTATATTTTTGTTCTATATTGAAAATGTTTGCTTTTGTTTCAGGGAATGAGATTTCTGTGTGGACCAGATTCTATGTTAATCAATAATATTTTTTATTTTTAGTGATAAACTTTTTGTAAAATATTTTCCTCTTAGTGAATGTTATTTTTGTGGATTAGAGCACACACACACGCACACAATATTAAATTGTGAGAAAAAATCTTATAAAGTATTCTTTTGTGCACTTTGTTTAGTTCCTGTAATTGTATATGCAATATTTCATGTGCAGTAGTGTTTAGCAAATACTAAATAGAAAATCCTATTTACAGGAGGTGGAAACATGTTTTTTTCCAGCTTCTACATATGTGTGAATCATAGAAAATTGAAAAACCGTTTTAATATGCTCAAAGAAAATGATGCAATGTTGGTCCTTGTAAAAGTTTTTTTAGGTAAAAGCAAAAGGGCTAATTATATGAAATTATTTTAGTCAAGTAACAGTTGATAAATTTGACAAAAGAATGAAGGTTGCGAATAGAAATAATAAATATTTCTCTTTGTGTTAGGATTAATATATTTTTAAGCCCACTGCTCAAGGATAAAAAATGTTACAGATTTCTTTTTTTTCTTTGGATTTCATTTCTGACTTGAATAGCACCGAGAAGCAACTGATATTTATAAACGCGAAACCAATAAATTGCGGTTGTAATTACTTCGCATTACAATTTTGCAATGAACACTGAACAGTTTTACTGATTTTTGGCATAGCAATAAAGTTTTTACTCGTGACTGAAAAAAAAAAAAAAACTGTCATATTCTAAGCAGTTAACATTATCATTCAGTTTTCTTGTTCCTTTCAGATCACAGAAATGTGAAGAAACCATATTAAAAAGTTTTGAAATATGCCATTCTTAAACTTAAAGTCGAAGAAGTAAATTCAGTCCTTAATTTATCTAATAAGGAAAACTTAAAATCTGGAAAAAAATTAAATGTCTGCTATCTCATTTTAATTTAATATATTACGTAAAATCTAAAAATAAGAATGCATTAAAAAATCTGCTCTCAAATTTCCTAATTTATGTTAGTAAATGTTATAAAGTTGAAATGCAATTTATTTATTTTTGAAATATTACTGTGCATCTATATATAACAATAATATTTTTACTTGCATTACTGCAAAGAAAATAATTCCATGCTATATTTTTGCATATCGAAGTATTATAATTAAGACATATTTAACTTTGTTTTTATTCCTTATTTCAAAATATATGCTTTTTCCTCAAGGAATATGATTTCTATTGATTAATTTATATGCTTATAAATAAACAAATATAGTGAGCAATTTTGTGTAATATTTTCCTAATTTTAAATAAGTATTATATTTTATAATTTTTGTATTTCAAAAAAATTAAAAAGGGTTATCTCTTAAGATTGGGAATTTTGTTCACATATATCTTCCTAATTAGCTTTAAAATAATTTTTTTAATTATATTATTTTTTATTTGATTATTTTTCAATTTAACCGAATAAATACACAAATGTGATTTGTTGCACTACAAATGGGTAGTAAAAGTACGATAAAAGGATTGTTTGAAGAATAAATTTCGCTATAATGTCGTACTTTAAACTATTATACTTATAAAAATTTATATTATGTCTTACAGTCTTAATATTAAAATTAAAAAAATTCCGAGCAAATGCATTCATCTACCGACATTTCATTCCTTCCATATTCACAAAATCTGTTACTGGGAAGATTAATTTTTCTCTCTTTTAGCATTTACGGGAAAATTAGGGTTGATAGACCGATATAGTGCATCGCTTATTGAAACAAATGTATGAAATTTGATAAAATTTAGCATTTAAGCATTTGAGGAATTACATGAAAGAGTTTTTGACATGAATATTTTTGATCATATAATACACTGTACTTGAGGATTTATCGCAATCGTAGCAAAATTTCGAAGAATTAATTTCGCGTTCTTAAAAATTCTTTAAATAATCAATTTTATGTTAATGTTAAAAAGTCAATACAAACCAAAATTATCTATTTAATATCTTATGTGTCATTTTTGGTGAATTAAAACAATAATTAAGTATAAGGAAAAACATTAAGAATGTATTCTTTTCGACATTTTAGGTTAGTTCATTTAAGTTTACACGAAATATTTCTTTTACTTACACTGACGTAAAACGGACATTCATATAACTGACATTTTAAGTATGTATACTAAAATATAACACTACATATTAAAATGCATTTAATCATTTAATTAAAAAATGTGGAAATTATTCTCAGGGTCAAATAGAAGTTAAGGTCATCAGAAAACAGTTATATGTTTTAAAATGTCATGAATTTAAATTTTTATTTTTCTTCGGTTTGATCTGTAGTCGTGCATTATTTTTTAACATAATCCTACAGAAAATTATAGAGGACATTGAAGTTACTGTTTTCCTGCAGATTACACATTCGATGGCAATCTTGGTTCTTCTGGAGATGAAAAATGTAACCTACTGGAAGGGGGTTGCGGAACACATACTTGTTAATTGCTAGGTATGTATATTGTAGAAAACAATAAGCTAATTTTGAAAATAAAAAAATATTTTTCGTGAATATATATTAAAAAAACTATCTAGTACAGCCTACATATTAAAATTAAATTTGAATTGCTTGGATTTTCAACTTCTCGTTTTCCTGCATATTACATGTTATTTGCCAATCTTTGTTCCTCTGGAGATGAAATATGTAATTTACTGGAGGGTGGTGGTGGAACACATAACTGTTAATTGCCCCAATGATTGTCGTAGTGTAATACGACATAACCAAACCCTGAGAAAATGCGTGTGTGTATTTTTATTGCACTTTAAATTTAAGAGTTTCCTCTTTTCCTTTCAACCTAAGCGGGAATAATATAAAGGAAAGGATGTAATAAAAATTGGCTCAATGAAACAAGTGCAATAAAAGAATAAATTTTCCCTTTCGGAAGGGATGAGTGATCTGGAGGAAATTGCAGGCAAAGTATATTGTTTTATGATATGTATTATTTGTAAATCTGACCAGTCGGGAATGAGGGGGAGAGATTTCTGACCTATCCCATAGAAGTATAGGAGGAACTACAGAACTTTGGAAAACCAATGGTGTAAAGAGGAGGAGCTAAGCCGAAAATTATGAAGAGTTAAAAACTGCATCAAAACACAGAGAAGACACACAGAAGCCCCAGAGAAGCCCGACGTAGAAAAGGAGTCCACAATTGAGGACTAGGTCCTCATTGAGCATAAGAAGATGCTAAAACGATTTTAGTTGTATACAAAATATAAACCCACATTCCAGAAGGAACCCTGCCTCGAATTTCCAGAATGGAGCTGCAGATGTCCGCCAAATAGACGAACAGAATAGAAACGACAGAGTCTGAGGAGGGATACCAGAGAAAGAGAGAAAAGAGGGAAAGCCCATGAGCGAGGAGCAAGCCAAGCGAGATCCTGAGCCGGTAATGCCATTGACGTTGGGAGAACAACGGTTACTTCAAAAAGGGGTGAGTCTGATCTCTCGTTCCTCGTCCATCTGGTCACACTCAGTTATGATGATATTAATGTGTAATTGTCATAAAACAAATAGTAATTTTAGAATCTCTATTGTTTAATCAAGAATGTTATGATTGTAAATGTAAATTTCTCTTGTAAATAAGTTACTAAAATAAATTATTAAGTTTTATTGTATTTTGTTTTGAATTTATCTCTGTCATTCAATTACTTGAAAAACGAATCTGGGTTTTCCTCGGGATTCTTCGAAAATTACCGAGTTCACCACAACAATGATTATTTCCAAAATATTTTTGGTATTATTGCTTTTTCTTCAAGAATTTCTTTTTCATATTATAGCCAAATGCAATGTTGTTTGTTGCTAATACTGTTTTATCATACGCAATTTTAAATCAAATAAATAAATCCAACAATTTATTTAATTATACAAAAAAAGAAATATGTGAAACATTAAAAGTAAATGTAAGAATTATAAGGCATTATCTAAATTTGAAACTTCAAGATAGAAAAAATTTAAAATGTAGGTAGAGTATGACAATATATCTAGAAACCAGTAATAAGATAGTTATACAATAACTTAAAAAAGTATATCCTAGTATAATATTCATTACCAATAACTTTATACTAATTTTAAATCTAAAACATCGAACATCTCTGCTTCCACATCATGGTGAAAAGCACAAAAAATGCATGATTTAATCCCTGCCAAAAACCCTATATTTAGACTGTTTGAATTATAGTAGTGTCACATATTTTACTATAATTTAATGCTGGCTTGTTTGAGATTGAAGTAAAATTTACGTTTGAATCAAAATCAATATAGTACGGTAATGTATTGCACATTACAATTGTGTGATTAACACTGAATAATTCTGATAATTTTATGCATCACATTAAAATATTTACTTATAATTGAAGTAAAATTTATTGTCACACACACGTTATGGATATTTAATATTAATATATTTTTTATTGTGTGCTATTCTGATTACAAACAATGTTTTATCATACGCTATTTTAAATAAAATAAATAAATACAACAATTTATTTAATTATTAAGGAAATCTTGAAATATCTGGATAAAACTAAAAGCTTCCTCTCTAATTTTAAATTAATACATTATGCAAAATCTATAAATAAGAATGTAAAATGAAAACAGATCCATAATATCCTACTTTATATTAACTTTCATTATAAATTCATTAGCATGCATTATAAAATTGAAATGCTATTTTGATTATCATATATTTAAATACTATTCTTCAACTTTATTGAACTTAAAGGTTTTTTTTATATTAATGTAAAGTAAAATTATATTTTCATGTAATTATGTATATTGAATGTACCTTGAAATAAGACATATTTTTGTGGATTTATATTTCACTCCTTTTTTCAAGTTACTTGCTTTTTTAATGTACTACAAAAGTGATGATTCGATGTAATACAAAAAGATTGCTTTTGTTGCACCTGCACGTATTCCTGTACCTTCCTAACTTCTATGCAAGGACCAAATAGACAACACCAATACATGGCCTGCCAACCATAGAGGTAACATTTCACTTGAAGGACATAGCGATATTCCCAGCGTTAACGTACCACTGATGCCAGCGAACTCAAGGGACCTACCGTTAGCCGGGATTCGAACTAAATACATTTTGATAGTGAGAATCACGCCCTAACCAAGGAGATCCTCGAGGCTACATCAAAATGGTAATTATAGTACGTAAAATAACAGTTTGACAACTAAATTTCGATATAAAATTATATTTGTGTGAAAGGATTATACATAAAAATTAATTATGTACTACATATGAAAATAATAAAAAAAGACAAACATATATCTATTTATTTTTTAACATTCGAATTATTCTCTATACACAAAATCTATTGTTGGGAAGAATAACTTTTATTTCTTTAACATATTAATTGAATACTAAGAATAATTTAAACTTACAGACAGATGTATTGCATATCATATATTGAAACATCAGATTTTTTAAAATTTAGCATGTAGCATTTGGAGGTTTACATAAAAGATATTTTAAAAGGAATATTTCTAATCATGATAAAATAAATATTAGTGATCACTGTACTTGTGGAGTGTTTGTGCATTATTCATCTGATTCGTAGTATGATTCCGAAGAAGTGAGTTCGCGTTATTAAGAGTTCTTTTCATTATCGGTCTTAAATTAAATAATAAAAAAACTCAAATAAAAAATCATAATCTATTTATTCTCTGCATGAAATATTTTTGTTGTTAAAAACAATATTAGAGAGTAAATAAAAGTCGTAATAATCATGATATGATATATTTATTGTCCCCCATTGTTAATCTCAAAATTAAAAATGTAATTTACTTTGATGTGAAACGCATTTTTGTTAAATACTAAAAATGATATTATAGAAGACTATATAAGCAATGTTTGATAATATACAAAGCAAATAATTCACGGTCTGCATTTTTAACTGTCCTCTGAGGAAGCGAAAGAAGGTTATTCACGTTTATTTCTTTCAATCAACTAATTCAGAAGAATTTGACATAAGAATAAAGTTTGTCAATTGAGACAAATAATAATACACTTATTAGTACGGATGAATATGTTATTATCGCTATTGCTTTAGCAATAAACATGTTGTTCAATTTTTGTATTACGGTGATTTGGTAGATAAATAAGTCTCTTCTCAACGTTCATATAAATTCATTTCCTTGCTTCAGGATTTTTTCTTCACATTTGTGAGTTATTTACCCAAAATGATTTTAAATATATTGCATGTTCTTTAAGAAATTCTTTGTCATATTATGGCCTAATGTTTATAGAAGGAACGAGATATGTAAAACATTAAAAATATATGTAAATATTATAGGGTATAATTCAGATTTGAATGTGCAAGGTAGAATTTTTTTGTGTAGGTAGAATATGACAACAGTTCGTAAAAGTAGCAACAAAAGAGGTATATATTAACAGTATTCGTATCCTAGCACAATATGTTAAACAATTAAGTATTTATACTAACATTAAATAAAAAATTCTGAAACTGTCAGCTTTCGCATTCCAGTAAGTAAACAAACACTGTATGGCTTAAGACCGGTGAAAAAAATTACACAGTACGTACAGCGTATAAATAACAAAATTAAGTTTTGAAGGATTTTTTATTAACTAAAAAGATGTTGAGATATCAGTTAATTTATCAACATAATATCAAGAAATTAATTTTGTTGTAGGTTACGCATTACTTTTGTGCAATGAATACTGAATGATGCTAATAATTTCATGTATCCCTTTAAAGTTTTAACCCAGAATTAAAGGAGAATTTAATATTATGTTTTGGGTAGTTAATATTAACATATTGTTTTTTTGTTCCCATTCTGATGACAGAAACATGAGCAATCAATGATTAAAATTTTTAAAATCTGCAATGTTGAAGTCCAAAAGCAGATAAGTATAATTTTATCTAATTATTAAATTAATTTACAGTGGGGTCAAACAAACATTTGTTAATCACTAGATATTTTTATAATAGAAAACTTAAGTATATAAGAATAGCTTGATAGTGTACAATGAATATGATTCACTGTTTCATTGTTTAGCTGTCTTCTGAACAAAAAGAAAGAAGGCCAATAATATGATAATATTTTCGTGAACTAATTGTTGATTAATATGACAAAAGAATAATGGTTATCAGTACCAACAAATCACATTGCACTAAGAAGAAGATGCTGTAGGCATTTTTACTCTAGTATATAAAATTTACTGGTTTTTTTATATCCTAGTACAATGCACCTGCTATGTAAATATGAGTCTTTTGTCGTCGTTGATTTTAAATCAACTGATTTTTGCTTCTCATATTTAAGTTTTTTTTAAACAAAATGATATTTGATTTATTCCTTATTTTTTAAGAATTTCTTTGTCCTAGTATGAAAAAATGTTTCCAAAAGAAACGAGATATGTAGAACATTTATAGTATGAGTAAAAATTAGAATCCAAATTTTCCAAATTTGAATGGGAAAGATACAAAATTAATTTAAATGTGTGTAGAATATGACAATGCATTTGACGAAAATATTTGTAGGATAATTTATGTGTTAGAAAAAAACGTATATATAGCATAAAATTTACTACCAATAAGCTTAGATTAATATTAAATATAAAACACTGAATGTCTCTGTTTCCAAATACCGGTGAAAAAATACATGCCACATTATTTTGGTTATTAGAAAAAGCAGTGAATTCCTAACAATTTTCTGCTGGTTTGAATAAGATTGAAATATAATTAACATATCGACACATAAGAGGGAAATCATTTTTGTAGTGACTTACATATTTGAGTTGTATGATGAACATATAATGGTAATATTTTATTTCACAGAGTTGAAATTTTTATTCACGAAAGAAGAAAGTCTTATTGGCATAATCTGGGCTGTTTACAGTTTCAGCGTGCCATTTCTGATCGCAGAAACGTACGCACACAATCTTTAAAAGTTCTAATATATAGATTTCTGATGCCAGAAAGCAAATAAGTAAATTTATTATTAAGTAATAGAAAAAATAGTAAAATATGGAAAAAATAGAAGGGTTTCTCCTAATTTTAAGTTTAAAATGTAACGCAGAATCTATTAATAAGAATGCATTATGAAATATGTTCGGTAACATCCTACTTTATAGTAATAAATTATATAAAGTTGAAATTCATTTTTGATTACTATAGAACTACTAGTTTGTATCTATATATAATTTAAGCGGTGTTACTTGTATTTCTTGAAAATAAAATTAATTTGATGTTATCTATGCATATTGAGAATATATTGAAAACGATAAATATATATCATTCTTTTTATCCATTTTTTAAAATATTTGCTTTTGTCTCTGGGAATGTTATTTCTATTGATACAGTTTCTTTGCTAATAAATCATATTTTTATTTTTAGTGATCAATATTTTGTAAAATATAGAAATGAATCACTTTCTGCATTTTTAACCGTCTTCTGGGCAAACGAAACAAAATTATTCGCGTTTATTTATTTCAGTCAACTAAATGTCATTAAATTTGACAAAAGAATAAAGTTTTTCAAAAGAGACAAATAAAAATGCGATTCTTAGTAAGGATGAATATGTTGTTATCGCTATTACACACACACACTATAGCAATAGAACTTTTACTTATTTTTTGTATTAAGGTGCCTTCGGTAGATAAATGAGTCTGTTTTCACCGCTCATTTAATTTCAATTCCTTGCATCAGGATTTTTCTTCACATATTTGAGTATTTCACCCAAAATGATTTTAAATTTATTGCTTGTTCTTTAAGAAATTCTTTGTCATATTATGGCCTAATTTTTATAGAAGGAACGAGATATGTAAAACAGTAAAAATATATGTAAATATCATAAGTTACTATCCAGATTTGCATACGCAAGATAGAAGATTTTTTTAAGTGTAAACAGAATAATACAGCATTTGGGGAAAGCCGCAACAAAATAGGTATATAGTAACAGGAATCGTATCCTAGCACAATGTGTTAAATAATTCAGTGTTTATACTAACGTTACATATAAAATTCCTAAAGTGTCTGCTTCCACATTTCGGTAATTAAACAAACGTTGTATGGCTTAAGACTGGGGAAAAGAAATTACACAGTACGTGCAGCGTTTTAATAACAAAAGTAAGTTTTGAAGGATTTTTTACTAACTAAAAAGATATTGAGATAACTGTTAAGTTATCAACCTATAATCAAAGAATTAAGTTTGTTGCAGCTTTCGCATTACTGTTGTGCAATGAACGCTGAATGATGATAATAATTTTATGTATCCCTAAAAATATTAACTCAAGACTAAAAGAAAACTTAATATTATAATTTGGGTGGTTAATATAAATACATATTTTCTTGTTTCCATTCTGATGACATAAACATGAACAATCAAGGATTAAAATTTTTCAAATGTGCAATTTTGAAGTCCAAAAGCAGATATAAGTATAATTTCATCTAATAATTAAATTAATTTACTGTGGGGTCAAACATACATTTGTTAATCACTAGATATTTTTATAATAGAAAACTTAAGACTATAAGAATAGCTTGATAATGTACCATGCATATGATTCACTGTTTTCTTGTTTAGCTGTCTTCTGAACAAAAAGAAAGAAGGTCAATAATATGATAATACTTTTGTGAACTAATTGTTGATTAATTTGACTAAAGAATAATGGTTATCAGTAGCAACAAATAATAATACACTAAGTAGTAAGAAGATCATGCTGTAGGTATTTTTACTCTAGTACAAAACATTTACTGATTTTTTTATTTCCTAGTACAATGCACCTGGTATGTAAATATGACTCTTTACTCGTCGTGGATTTTAAATCAACTGATTTTTGATTCTCAAATATAAGTTTTTTTTTAACAAAATGATATTTGATTTATTCCTTATTTTTTAAGAATGGGTCTATAATATATTACGTAGAATCTATAAATAAGAATGCATTTATAAATCTTATCTGTAATTTCCTACCTAATTTAGTATATGTTATTAAGTTGTTATGCATATTTAATTATCACTGAAATATTATTCTGCATCTATATATACTTTAAATGATTTTACTTATATTCTTCAAAGTAAAAAAAAATTTGATTTTATGGATCCAAATTGAATGTTCTTTAAACAAAATATTTTTCACACTTTTTGATTATTTATTTCAAAATATATGCTTTTTGTTATAGGAATATGATTTTTACTGAACAGTGTCTATGCTTTGCAAAAATATTACTTTATTTTAGATAGCAGTTAATTTCCTAATACTTTCCTAACTTTAATAAATTATTTAATTTCATAATTTTTTAACTTTTAAAATTTTATATAAGGTAATTTTTTGCCTTATGGAAATTTATTTACACAAATATTTCTAACTTGTTTTTATAATTTTTTTGTAAATAAGTGAATTATAAAATTTTACTCCATTTACTTGAAATTTAAATGTATGATTTGGTGTACTACAAAAGATTAATCGTGAAACATAAAAAAGTATTTGAAATTGAAATTTCAAGATAAAATGGTATTTTACGTGATTATGTATTAAAAAAACTATGTAGTATAGCCTATATAATAAAATAATAAAAATTCAATTATATATGTATTGCTTTACTATTATTCAAATTCTTTTTTATACACAAAATCTATTATTGGGAAGAATAATTTTTATTTCTTTTAGTATGCAATGTTCCTTTTTGAAACATTTTGGTTGATAGATCGATATATTGTATCTCTTATTGAAACAAATGTATCAGATTTGATAAAATTTAGCATTTAATCATTTTAAGATTTACATGAAAGAATTTTTGAAATGAATATTTTTGATCATGTGATACACTGTACTTGAAGATTTATCGCATTAGAAGCAATAATTCGAAGAAGTTATTTAGTGTTATTAAAAATTCTTCACTTAATCGATTTTATTGCAAATTATAAAAAAACAATACAAAATTTAATAATTAATATCTGAATGAATCATTCTTCTGTTGTTTAAAACTATAGTTGAGCATAAGGAAAAACGTTAAAAATGTATTCGTTACGACACATTGGTTAGTTCATTTAAGTTTACAAGAAATATTTTTACTTATACTGACGTAAAACGGACATTCATATAACTGACATTTAAATTATATACATATAGTAAAATATAACACTACATGTTAAAATGCATTTATTCATTTAAATAAAAATTGTGGGAATTATCCTCAGAATCAATAAGAAGTTAAGGTCATCAAAAAGCAGTTATAATTTTTAAAATCTCAAGATTTTAAATTTTAATTCTGCAGTTTGATCTGTAGTCGTGCATTTTTTTTAACGTTATCCTACTTAAAACTTTAGAGTACATTGAAGTTACTGTTTTCCTGCAGATAACACATTTTTTGGCAATCTTTGTTCCACTGGAGATGAAAAATGTAACAAACTGGACGCGGGTTGGCGGAACACATACTTGTTAATTGCTAGGTATGTATATTGTACAAAACAATAAGTTAATTTTGAAGATAAAATCATATTTTACGTGAATATATATTAAGAAAAACTATGTAGTACAGCCTACATATCGAAATAAAAAAATTCAATTATATATATTGCTTTACTAACATTCGAATTCTTCTTTATACACAAAATCTGTTTAATGGGAAGAATAATTATTATTTCCTTTAGTATGCAGTGTTTTTTTTAAACATTTTGGTTGACTGATCGATATATTGCATCTCATATTGAAACAAATGTATTAGGTTTGATAAAATTTAGCATTTAAAAATTTGAAGATTTGCGTGAAATATATTTTGAAATGAAATTTTTTGATCATGTAAGCTACTCTGAGCAGAAAGAAATAAAGCTAATTGCGTCAAGTTATTTTAGTAACCTAATTGTTGAGAAAAAACAAGAAAAAATGAAAGGTTGTCAATAGAAGCAATTAATATTGCACTTATTAGTTAAAGAAATTACCGATTTTTTTATCCTAGTACAAATCACCTGGTATGTAAATATGAGTATCTTCTTGTCGTAGATTTTAAATCAACAGATTCTTATTTCTCTTATTTATGTTTTATTCACAAAATGATTTTTAATTCATTCCTTATCTTTTAATAATTTCTTTGTCCCAGTATGAAGAAAGGTATTTAGAAGAAACGTGATATGTAGAACACTAACAGTATGAGTAAAAAATATAAACCAAATTATCTAAAAATGAATGGGAGAGATAGAAAATAATTTTAATGTGTGTAGAATATGATAATATATACGGCAAAAACAGTTGTAAGATAAGTTATGTGTTTACAAAAACAAAAAACGTATATATAGCAAAATGTTTACTACCAATAAGATTATATTAATATTAAATATAAATAGCTGAATGTCTCTGCTTCTACATCCCGGTGAAAAAAGTGTAAACATGTTTTAAACCCGGTGAAAAAAATTCATGCTTATTTGTCAAGGTTTTATTAAAAGCAGTGAATTCTTTAGAATTTGTTGCTGGATTGAATGAAATTGAAGTATATTTATCATATATCAAACATAAGCATTAAATTATATTTTAGTAATACTTACACATTTGATTTGGGTTGTGAACATTTAATATTGATGATTATTTTTTGAATCACATTCAAATTTTTTCACACGATTAAGAAAAATCTCACTCATTGATTCTGGCGATGTTACCATTTATAAACGTTTTCTCGTGCCATTTTATGATCACAAAAGAGTGTACTCTATCTTTATAATTTTAAAAATATACAACTTCTGACGCCTGAAAGCAATTATGTAAATTCATTATTAATAAATAGAAAAATCTACAATTATGAAAAAAATTAAATGTTTTCTCTTAATATAAATTTAAATCATTACGTAGAATCTAAAAATAAGAAGGCATTATGAAATTAATTCCGTAATTTCCTAAAATATATTAGTAAAAGATATCAAGTTAAAATTGTTTTTAATAGTATTATAATAATATTTTGTAATTATATTTAACTAATATGTTTATACTTATATTTTTGTTCTATATTGAAAATGTTTGCTTTTGTTTCAGGGAATGAGATTTCTGTGGACCAGTTTCTATGTTAATCAATAATATTTTTTATTTTAATGATTAACTCTTTGTAAAATATTTTCCTCTTAGTGAATGTTGTTTTTGTGGCTTAGAGCACACGCACACAATATAAAATTGTGAGAAAAAATCTTATAAAGTATTCTTTTGTGCACTTTGTTTAGTACCTGTAATTGTATATGCAATATTTCATGTGCAGTAGTGTTTAGCAAATACTAAATAGAAAATCCTATTTACAGGAGGTGGAAACATGTTTTTTCCAGTTTCTACGTATGTGTGAATTATAGAAAATTGAAAAACCGTTTTAATATGCTCAAAGAAAATGATGCAATGTTGGTCCTTATAAAAGTTTTTTTAGGTAAAAGCAACAGGACTAATTATATGAAATTATTTTAGCCAAGTAACAGTTGATAAATTTGACAAAATAATGAAGGTTGCGAATAGAAATAATAAATATTTCTCTTTGTGGTAGGATTAATATATTTTTAAACCTACTGCTCTAGGATAAAAATGTTAATGATTTCTTTTTTTCTTTGGATTTTATTTCTGACTTAAATAGCATTGAGAAGCAACTGTTATCTTTAAACGCGAAACCAATAAATTGCGGTTGTAGTTACTTCGCATTACATTTTTGCAATGAACACTGAACAGTTTTAATGATTTTTGGCACCGCAATAAAGTTTTTACTCGTGACTTAAAAAAAAAAACAGTGTCATATTCTGAGCAGTTAACATTATCATTCAGTTTTCTTGTTCCTTTCAGATCACAGAAATGTGAAGAAACCATACTTAAAAGTTTTGAAATATGCAATTCTTAAACTTAAAGTCAAAGAAGTAAATTTAGTTCTAAATTTATCTAATAAGGAAAACTTAAAATCTGGAAAAAAACTAAATGTCTGCTGTCTCATTTTAATTTAATATATTACGTAAAATCTAAAAATAAGAATGCATTAAAAAATCTGCTCTCAAATTTCCTAATTTATGTTAGTAAATGTTATAAAGTTGAAATGCAATTTATTTATTTTTGAAATATTACTCTGCATCTACATATAACAATATAATTTTTACTTGCATTACTGCAAAAAAAATAATTGCATGCTATATTTGCATATCGAAGTATTTTAACTAAGACATATTTATCTTGTTTTTATTCATTATTTCAAAATATATGCTTTTTTCTCAAGGAATATGATTTTAATTGATCAATTTATCTGCTTATAAATAAGCAAATATAGTGAGCAATTTTGTGTAAGATTTTCCTAATTTTGAAGAATTATATTTTATAATTTTTGTATTTTAAAAAAAATTAAAAAAGGGTTATTTCTTGTTTGAAGAATTGTTTGAAAAGAAGTTTGAGAATTTTGTTCATACATATCTTCCTAATTTGCTTTAAATAAGTTTTTTAATTATATTTTTTTATTTGTATATTTTATAATATAACAGAATAAATGCACAAATTTGATTTGTTGCACTAGAAATAGGTAGCGAATGTACGTTAAAAGCTTGTTTGAAGAATAAGTTTCGCTATAAAATCGTACTTTAAACTATTATATTTAAAAAATTGTTATATGTCGTACAGCCTTAAAAAATTTAAAAAATTTCGAGAAAATGCATTTATCTACCGACATTCCATTCCTTCAAAATACACAAAATCTACTTTTGGAAGAAACAAATTTTTTCTTTTAGTATTTATTGTTTTTGCGGATAACATTTGTTAAATAAACTGATATATTGCATCTCCTATTGAAACAAATGTATGAAATTTGATAAAATTTAGCATTTAAGCATTTGAGGATTTACATGAAAGAGTTTTTGACATGAATATTTTTGATCATATAATACACTGTACTTGAGGATTTATCGCAATCGTAGCAAGATTTCGAAGAAATAGTTTCGCGTTCTTAAAAATTCTTTAAATAATCAATTTTATGTTAATGTTAAAAAGTCAATACAAACCAAAATTATCTATTTAATATCTTATGTGTCATTTTTGGTGAATTAAAACAATTATTAAGTATAAGGAAAAACGTTAAGAATGTACTCTTTTCGACACATTGGTTAGTTCATTTAAGTTTACTCGAAATATTTCTTTTACTTACACTGACGTAAAACGGACATACATATAACTGACATTTTAAGTATGTATACTAAAATATAACACTACATATTAAAATGCATTTAATCATTTAAATAAAAAATGTGGAAATTATCCTCAGGGTCAAATAGAAGTTAAGGTCATCAGAAAAAAGTTATATGTTTTAAAATGTCATGAATTTAAATTTTTATTTTTCTTCGGTTTGATCTGTAGTCGTGCATTATTTTTTAACATAATCCTACAGAAAATTTTAGAGGACATTGAAGCTACTGTTTTCCTGCAGATTACACATTCTATGCCAATCTTGGTTCTTCTGGAGATGAAAAATGTAACATACTGGAAGGTGGTTGCGGAACACATACTTGTTAATTGCTAGGTATGTATATTGTAGAAAACAATAAGCTAATTTTGAAAATAAAAAAATATTTTTCGTGAATATATATTAAAAAAACTATCTAGTACAGCCTATATATTAAAATTAAATTTGAATTGCTTGGATTTTCAACTTCTCGTTTTCCTGCATATTACATGTTATTTGCCAATCTTTGTTCCTCTGGAGATGAAATATGTAATTTACTGGAGGGTGGTGGTGGAACACATAACTGTTAATTGCCCCAATGATTATTTCCAAAATATTTTTGGTATTATTGCTTTTTCTTCAAGAATTTCTTTTTCATATTATAGCCAAATGCAATGTTGTTTGTTGCAAATACTGTTTTATCATACGCAATTTTAAATCAAATAAATAAATCCAACAATTTATTTAATTATACAAAAAAAGAAATATGTAAAACATTAAAAGTAAATGTAAGAATTATAAGGCATTATCTAAATTTGAAACTTCAAGATAGAAAAAATTTAAAATGTAGGTAGAGTATGACAATATATCTAGAAACCAGTAATAAGATAGTTATACAATAACAAAAAAAAGTATATCCTAGTATAATATTTATTACCAATAACTTTATACTAATTTTAAATCTAAAACATCGAACATCTCTGCTTCCACATCCCGTTGAAAAGCACAAAAAATGCATCATTTAATCCCTGCCAAAAACCCTATAATTAGACTGTTTGAATTATAGTAGTGTCACATATTTCACTATAATTTAATGTTGGCTTGTTTGAGATTGAAGTACAATTTACGTTTGAATCAAAATCAATATAGTACGGTGATGTATTGCGCATTACAATTGTGTGATTAACACTGAATAATTCTGATAATTTTATGCATCACATTAAAATATTTACTTATAATTGAAGTAAAATTTATTGTCACACACACGTTATGGATATTTAATATTAATATATTTTTTATTGTGTGCCATTCTGATTACAAACAATGTTTTATCATACGCTATTTTAAATAAAATAAATAAATACAACAATTTATTTAATTATTAAGGAAATCTTGAAATATCTGGATAAAACTAAAAGCTTCCTCTCTAATTTTAAATTAATACATTATGCAAAATCTATAAATAAGAATGTAAAATGAAAACAGATCCATAATATCCTACTTTATATTAACTTTCATTATAAAGTCATTAGCATGCATTATAAAATTGAAATGCTATTTTGATTATCATATATTTAAATACTATTCATCAACTTTATAGAACTTAAAGGTTTTTTTTATATTAATGTAAAGTAAAATTATATTTTCATGTAATTATGTATATTGAATGTACCTTGAAATAAGACATATTTTTGTGGATTTATTTTTCACTCCTTTTTTCAAGTTACTTGCTTTTTTAATGTACTACAAAAGTGATGATTCGATGTAATACAAAAAGATTGCTTTTGTTGCACCTGCACGCATTCCTGTACCTTCGTAATTTCTATGCAAGGACCAAATAGACAACACCAATACATGGCCTGCCAACCATAGAGGTATCATTTCACTTGAAGGACATAGCGATATTCCCAGCGTTAACGTACCACTGATGCCAGCGAACACAAGGGACCTACCGTTAGCCGGGATTCGAACTAAATACATTTTGATAGTGAGAATCACGCCCTAACCAAGCAGATCCTCGAGGCTACATCAAAATGGTAATTATAGTACGTAAAATAACAGTTTGACAACTAAATTTCGATATAAAATTATATTTGTGTGAAAGGATTATACATAAAAATTAATTATGTACTACATATAAAAATAATAAAAAAAGACAAACATATATCTATTTATTTTTTAACATTCGAATTATTCTCTATACACAAAATCTATTGTTGGGAAGAATAACTTTTATTTCTTTAACATATTAATTGAATACTAAGAATAATTTAAACTTACAGACAGATATATTGCATGTCATATATTGAAACATCAGATTTTTTAAAATTTAGCATGTAGCATTTGAAGGTTTACATAAAATATATTTTAAAAGTAATATTTCTAATCATGATAAAATAAATATTAGTGATCACTGTACTTGTGGAGTGTTTGTGCATTATTCATCTGATTCGTAGTATGATTCCGAAGAAGTGAGTTCGCGTTATTAAGGTTCTTTTCATTATCGGTCTTAAATTAAATAATAAAAAAACTCAAATAAAAAATCATAATCTATTTATTCTCTGCATGAAATATTTTTGTTGTTAAAAACAATATTAGAGAGTAATTAAAAGTCGTAATAATCATGATATGATATATTTATTGTCCCCCATTGTTAATCTCAAAATTAAAAATGTAATTTACTTTGATGTGAAACGCATTTTTGTTAAATACTAAAAATGATATTATAGAAGACTATATAAGCAATGTTTGATAATATACAAAGCAAATAATTCACGGTCTGCATTTTTAACTGTCCTCTGAGGAAGCGAAAGAAGGTTATTCACGTTTATTTCTTTCAATCAACTAATTCAGAAGAATTTGACAAAAGAATAAAGTTTGTCAATTGAGACAAATAATAATACACTTATTAGTACGGATGAATATGTTATTATCGCTATTGCTTTAGAAATAAACATGTTGTTCAATTTTTGTATTACGGTGATTTGGTAGATAAATAAGTCTCTTCTCAACGTTCATATAAATTCATTTCCTTGCTTCAGGATTTTTTCTTCACATATGTGAGTTATTTACCCAAAATGATTTTAAATATATTGCATGTTCTTTAAGAAATTCTTTGTCATATTATGGCCTAATGTTTATAGAAGGAACGAGATATGTAAAACATTAAAAATATATGTAAATATTATAGGGTATAATTCAGATTTGAATGTGCAAGGTAGAATTTTCTTTGTGTAGGTAGAATATGACAACAGTTCGTAAAAGTAGCAACAAAAGAGGTATATATTAACAGTATTCGTATCCTAGCACAATATGTTAAACAATTAAGTATTTATACTAACATTAAATATAAAATTCTGAAACTGTCAGCTTTCGCATTCCAGTAAGTCAACAAACACTGTATGGCTTAAGACCGGTGAAAAAAATTACACAGTACGTACAGCGTATAAATAACAAAATTAAGTTTTGAAGGATTTTTTATTAACTAAAAAGATGTTGAGATATCAGTTAATTTATCAACATAATATCAAGAAATTAATTTTGTTGTAGGTTACGCATTACTTTTGTGCAATGAATACTGAATGATGATAATAATTTCATGTATCCCTTTAAAGTTTTAACCCAGAATTAAAGGAGAATTTAATATTATGTTTTGGGTAGTTAATATTAACATATTGTTTTTTTGTTCCCATTCTGATGACAGAAACATGAGCAATCAATGATTAAAATTTTTAAAATCTGCAATGTTGAAGTCCAAAAGCAGATAAGTATAATTTTATCTAATTATTAAATTAATTTACAGTGGGGTCAAACAAACATTTGTTAATCACTAGATATTTTTATAATAGAAAACTTAAGTATATAAGAATAGCTTGATAGTGTACAATGAATATGATTCACTGTTTCATTGTTTAGCTGTCTTCTGAACAAAAAGAAAGAAGGCCAATAATATGATAATATTTTCGTGAACTAATTGTTGATTAATATGACAAAAGAATAATGGTTATCAGTACCAACAAATCACATTGCACTAAGAAGAAGATGCTGTAGGCATTTTTACTCTAGTATATAAAATTTACTGGTTTTTTTATATCCTAGTACAATGCACCTGCTATGTAAATATGAGTCTTTTGTCGTCGTTGATTTTAAATCAACTGATTTTTGCTTCTCATATTTAAGTTTTTTTTAAACAAAATGATATTTGATTTATTCCTTATTTTTTAAGAATTTCTTTGTCCTAGTATGAAAAAATGTTTCCAAAAGAAACGAGATATGTAGAACATTTATAGTATGAGTAAAAATTAGAATCCAAATTTTCCAAATTTGAATGGGAAGGATACAAAATTAATTTAAATGTGTGTAGAATATGACAATGTATTTGACGAAAATATTTGTAGGATAATTTATGTGTTAGAAAAAAACGTATATATAGCATAATATTTACTACCAATAAGCTTAGATTAATATTAAATATAAAACACTGAATGTCTCTGTTTCCAAATACCGGTGAAAAAATACATGCCACATTATTTTGGTTATTAGAAAAAGCAGTGAATTCCTAACAATTTTCTGCTGGTTTGAATAAGATTGAGATATAATTAACATATCGACACATAAGAGGGAAATCATTTTTGTAGTGACTTACATATTTGAGTTGTATGATGAACATATAATGGTAATATTTTATTTCACAGAGTTGAAATTTTTATTCACGAAAGAAGAAAGTCTTATTGGCATAATCTGGGCTGTTTACAGTTTCAGCGTGCCATTTCTGATCGCAGAAACGTACGCACACAATCTTTAAAAGTTCTAATATATAGAATTCTGATGCCAGAAAGCAAATAAGTAAATTTATTATTAAGTAATAGAAAAAATGTAAAATATGGAAAAAATAGAAGGGTTTCTCCTAATTTTAAGTTTAAAATGTAACGCAGAATCTATTAATAAGAATGCATTATGAAGTATGTTCGGTAACATCCTACTTTATAGTAATAAATTATATAAAGTTGAAATTCATTTTTGATTACTATAGAACTACTAGTTTGTATCTATATATAACTTAAGCGGTGTTACTTGTATTTCTTGAAAATAAAATTAATTTGATGTTATCTATGCATATTGAGAATATATTGAAAACGATAAATATATATCATTCTTTTTATCCATTTTTTAAAATATTTGCTTTTGTCTCTGGGAATGTTATTTCTATTGATACAGTTTCTTTGCTAATAAATCATATTTTTATTTTTAGTGATCAATATTTTGTAAAATATAGAAATGAATCACTTTCTGCATTTTTAACCGTCTTCTGGGCAAACGAAACAAGATTATTCGCGTTTATTTATTTCAGTCAACTAAATGTCATTAAATTTGACAAAAGAATAAAGTTTTTCAAAAGAGACAAATAAAAATGCGATTCTTAGTAAGGATGAATATGTTGTTATCGCTATTACACACACACACTATAGCAATAGAACTTTTACTTATTTTTTGTATTAAGGTGCCTTCGGTAGATAAATGAGTCTCTTTTCACCGCTCATTTAATTTCAATTCCTTGCATCAGGATTTTTTCTTCACATATTTGAGTATTTTTCCCAAAATGATTTTAATTTTATTGCTTGTTCTTTAAGAAATTCTTTGTCATATTATGGCCTAATTTTTATAGAAGGAACGAGATATGTAAAATATTAAAAATATATGTAAATATCATAAGGTACTATCCAGATTTGAATGTGCAAAATAGAAGTTTTTTTAAGTGTTGGTAGAATATGACAGCATTTTGGGAAAGCAGCAACAAAATAGGTATATAGTAACAGGAATCGTATCCTAGCACAATATGTTAAATAATTAAGTGTTTATACTAACGTTAAATATAAAATTCCTAAAGTGTCTGCTTCCACATTTCGAAAATTAAAAAAACGTTGTATGGCTTAAGACTGGGGAAAAGTAATTACACAGTACGTACAGCGTTTTAATAACAAAAGTAAGTTTTGAAGGATTTTTTACTAACTAAAAAGATGTTGAGATAACAGTTAAGTTATCAACCTTTATTCAAAGAATTAAGTTTGTTGCAGCTTACGCATTACTGTTGTGCAATGAACGCTGAATGATGATAATAATTTTATGTATCCCTAAAAATATTAACTCAAGACTAAAAGAAAACTTAATATTATAATTTGGGTGGTTAATATAAATACATATTTTCTTGTTTACATTCTGATGACAGAAACATGAACAATCAAGGATTAAAATTTTTCAAATTTGCAATTTTGAAGTCCAAAAGCAGATATAAGTATAATTTCATCTAATAAATAAATAAATTTACTGTGGGGTCAAACATACATTTGTTAATCACTAGATATTTTTATAATAGAAAACTTAAGACTATAAGAATAGCTTGATAATGTACCATGCATATGATTCACTGTTTTCCTATTTAGCTGTCTTCTGAACAAAAAGAAAGAAGGTCAATAATATGATAATACTTTTGTGAACTAATTGTTGATTAATTTGACTAAAGAATAATGGTTATCAGTACCAACAAATAATAATACACTAAGTAGTAAGAAGAATATGCTGTAGGTATTTTTACTCTAGTATAAAAAATTTACTGATTTTTTATTTCCTAGTACAATGCACCTGGTATGTAAATATGAGTCTTTAATCGTCGTTGATTTTAAATCAACTGATTTTTGATTCTCATATATAAGTTTTTTTTTAACAAAATGATATTTGATTTATTCCTTATTTTTTAAGAATTTCTTTGTTCTAGTATGAACAAAAGATTTTAGAAAAATCGAGATATGTAGAACATTAATAGTATGATTAAAAATTGTAATCCTCCAAATTTTTGAATGGGAGAGATACAAAATTAATTTAAATGTGTGTAGAATTTGACGATATATATGGCAAAAAGAGTTGTAAGATAAGTTATATGTCAACAAAAAACGTATATATAGCATAATATTTACTACCAATAAGCTTACATTAATATTAATTATAAAACACTGAATGTATCTGTTTTCATATCCCGGTGAAAAGTATCACATATACTTTATTTAATCCCGGTGAAATCATGTATGCAAGTAGTTTATGATTTTTAGTAAAAGCAGTGAATTCCATAGAATTTACTGCTGGTTTGAATGAGATTGAACTATAATTGACATATAGACCCATAAGCAAGAATTTGTGTTTGTAGTGACTTACACATTCGATTTGTGTGATAAACATTTAATGATAATAAAATTAATTTTCACAGAGCATTCAAATTTTTATTCACGAATGATAATCTTACTGGCATATTCTAGGCTGTTAATATTAGTTTACAATTTTACGTGCACACAATCTTTAAAAGTTTTAAAATATACAATTTTGATTCCTGAGAGCAAATAAGCAAATTCATCATTAAGTAATATTAAAAATTTAAATATGGAAAAAAATTCAATCAGTATGAGAAAAGTGATCACTATTTTGTAAAATATAGAAATAATTCACGAAATGCATTTTTAACTGTTCTCTGTGCTAATGAAATAAGATTATTAGCGTTTAATTCTTTCAATCAACTAATTATCGATAAATTTGACAAAAGAATAAAGTTTGTCAATAGAGACAAATAAAAATGCGCTTCTTAGTAAGGATGAATATGTTGTTATCGCTATTACACATACACACTTTAGCAATAAAAATTTTACTTATTTTTTGTATTACGGTGCCTTCGGTAGATAAATGAGTCTCTTCTCACCGTTCATTTAATTTCACTTCCTTGCTTCAGGATTTTTTCTTCACATATTTGAGTATTTCACCCAAAATGATTTTAAATTTATTGCTTGTTATTTAAAAAAATTTTTGTCATATAGTGGCTTAATGTTTATAGAAAAAACGAGATACATAAAACATAAAAAATATATGTAAATATTATCCCAATTTGACTATGCAAGATAGAAATTTTTTTAAATATAGATAGAATATGACAACATTTCGTAAAATCAGCAATAAAATAGGTATATATTAACAGGAATCATATACTAACACAATATGTTAAACAATTAAGTGTTTATACTAACATTAAATATAAAATTCTTAGTGTCTGCTTCCGCATTTCGGTAAGTAAACAAACGATGTATGGCTTAAGACCGGTGAAAAGTACAGTACGTACAGCTTTTAAATAACAAAAATAAGTTTCGAAGCATTTTTTACTAACTGAAAAGATGTTGAGATAACAGTTAAATTATCAACCTTAAATCAAATAATTAAGTTGGTTGTAGCTTACGCATTACTGTTGTGCAATGAACACTGAATAATGATAAGATTTTTAAGTATCATTATAAAATTTTAACTCAGGACAAAAGGAGAACTTAATATTATATTTTGGGTAGTTAAAATTAATATATTGTTTCTTGTCCCCATTCTGATAAAAGAAACATGAACAATCAATGATTCAAATTTTTCAAATGTGCAGTTTGGAAGTCCAAAAGCAGATAAGTAATTTCACCTAAAAATTAAATTAATTTACTGTGGGGTCAAACAAACATTTGTTAAGTACTAGGTATTTTTATAATAGTAAACTTAAGACTATAGTATAGCTTGATAATGTACAATGCATATGATTCACGGTTTGCTTGTTTAGCTGTCTTCTGAACAAAAAGAAAGAAGGCCAATAGTATGATAATACTTTTGTGAACTAATTGTTGATTAATATGACTAAAGAATAATGTCTAACAGTACCAACAAATAATATTACACTAAGTAGTACGAAGAATATGCTGTAGGCATTTTTACTCTAGAATAAAAAATTTACTGATTTTTTATATACTAGTACAATGCACCTGGTATGTTAATATGAGTCTTTTCTCGTCGTTGATTTTAAATAAACTGATTTTTGCTTCTCATATTTAAGTTTTTTTTTAACAAAATGATATTTGATTTATTTCTTATTTTTTAAGAATTTCTTTGTCCTAGTATGAACAAAGGTTTGTAAAAGAAACGAGATATGTAGAACATTAATAGTATGAGTAAAAATTAGAATGAAATCTATAAAATTTAAGTGAAAAATCGTGAAAAGGAATTAAGAAACCAAATTGGAAATTGGTGGTTTCATGGCGCGACCACCTCGCGTTAAAGGGTTAAATATAAAATTATTAAAGTGTCTGCTTCCACATTTCGGTTTATAAACAAAGGTTGTATGGCTTAAGACTGGTGAAAAGCAATTACATAGTACGTACAGCGTTTTAATAACAAAAGTAAGTTTTGAAGCATTTTTTACTGACTAAAAAAATGTTGAGATAACAAATAAGTTATTAACCTATAATCAAAAAATTAAGTTTGTTGTAGCTTACGCATTACTGTTGTGTAATGAACGCTGAATGATGATAATAATTTTATGTATCCCTAAAAATTTTACCTGAAGACTAAAAGAAAACTTATATTATATTTTGGGTGGTTAATATTAATACATATTTTCTTGTTTCCATTCTAATGACAGAAACATGAACAATCAATGATTAAAATTTTTCAAATGTGCAATGTTGAAGTCCAAAAGCAGATAAGTATAATTTTATCTAATAATTAAATTAATTTACTGTGGGGTCAAACATACATTTGTTAATTATTTGTTTTTTTTATAATAGAAAACTTACGACTATAAGAATAGCTTGATAATGTACAATGCATATGAATCACGGTTTGCTTGTTTAGCTGTCTTTTGAACAAAAAGAAAGAAGGTCAATAATATGATAATACTTTTGTGAACCAATTGTTGATTAATTTGACAAAGAATAATGGTTATCAGTACCAACAAAAGTAGTTTTACTCTAGTATAAAAATTTTACCTGAATATTTTTGAAGAATTTCTTTGTCCTAGTATAAACGAATGTCCTTATAAGAAACCAGATATGTAGAACATTAATAGTGTGAGTAAAAATTAGAATCTAAATTATCCAAATTTGAATGAGAGAGATACAAAATAAATTTAAATGTGTGTAAAATATGACGATATATATGGCGAAAACAGTTGTAAGATAAGTTATATGTCAACAAAAAAACATATATATACATAACATTTACTACCAATAATCTCATACTAATATTAAATGTAAAACACTAAATGACTCAGCTTCTGAGTCCCGGTGAAAAATATCACATGTGCTTCAATTAATCCCGGTGAAAAATCTTGATAATGGATTTTTATGATTTTTTGTGAAAGCAGTGGGTTCCATAGAATTTACTGCTGAGAATTGAATTATAATGGACATATCGACTCATAAGCAGATATTTGTGTTTGTAATGGCTTACACATTTGACTTGTGTGATGAACATTTAATGATAAAATTTTTTTTCACAGAAATGAAATTTTTATTCACAAAAGAAGAAATCTTATTGACATATTTTGATTTGTTTATATTAGTATACAGTTTCCTCGTCCTATTTCTAATCACAGAAATATGCACAGAAAATCTATATCAGTTTGGAATATACAATTTTATGACCTGGAAGCAAGTATGTAAATTTATCATTCAGTAATAGTGAAATCTTAAAATAGGAAAATTAAAGGTTTTCTC
Source organism: Latrodectus hesperus (assembly GCA_037975125.1). Taxonomy (NCBI): domain Eukaryota; kingdom Metazoa; phylum Arthropoda; class Arachnida; order Araneae; family Theridiidae; genus Latrodectus; species Latrodectus hesperus. The sequence goes on from CM075850.1 coordinate 5,381,642, forward strand.
CTAATCTTAAATTTAAAACATTATGCAAAATCTATAAAAAAGAATGCATTTTGAAATCTGCTCGGTAATACCCTACTTTATAGTAATAAATTATATAAAGATGAAATTCATTTTTGATTATTATTGAAATATTAATTTGTATCTATATATAACTTTAGCAGTTTTACTTATATTTCTTCAAAATAAAATTAATTTGATGTTATCTATGCATATTGAGAGTATATTGAAAATTATATATAACTTTTCTTATCCATATTTGAAAATGTTTGCTTTTTTCCCGAGGAATATTATTTCTATTGATCAGTTTCTGTGCTAATAAATCATTTTTATTTTTAGTGATCAAAATGTTTTCTAAAATATTTTCCTATCTTTAATAAATTATTTTATTTTATAAAATTTTTGTTTGAAAGAATATAAAATGTAAATGTTTGCGTTAAGGATATTTTTGCATAAAGTTTTATGCCTATGTATTAAAATAATAAAAATTCAAATTTAAGCAATCCTTTACTAACATTCGAGTTCATCTTTCTACACAAAGTCTGTTATTGGAGAGAATAATATTATTTTTACTTTTAGTATTCACTGTTTTTTGCAGAAACTTTTATATTGACAGATATAGCCTCCCTTATTGAACCAAAGTATCTAATTTAGTAACATTTAGCATTTGAAGGCTTACATAAAAGATATTTCTTAGTGAATATTTTTGATCATACAATACAAGGTGCGTGTAGAGTGTCTGTGCATCATTTTAGTTCATTAATTGTAAGATTTCGAAGAAATGATTTCGCGTTATAATTTTTTATTCATAATTGATTTCAATTTAAATTATATAAAAATTCAATATAAAGAATCATAATCTATTTATTCTTTGCATGAAGCATTTTTTATTTCTTAAAACAATATAAGTGTGCAATGAAAAATCTCAAAACAGTATTCTTTTTCTC